>JAODUG010000018.1:3959250-3980873 GCA_027564795.1 Aphredoderus sayanus | reverse complement strand
CGCCCCCCCCCCCCCCCCCCCAAATTGAGACAGCGTTTTGTTCTAACTTAATTTTGGTTAATATATATATATATATACAGTATATATTTAAATGGACATGTACACTACTATATACTGTAGAGAGACGGGTATACATATTAGTATACACCTTCAAAGAGGCGTTGCTACCATATCTCCCCCACTGCACAAATCTTCTCTGCTGAGGCAAAGGTGTGATTAATCATATTCAGATCTTTGTCCTTTATTGACCTCTTTGTAAAGGTGCGCTGGCATCACACACTGCACTACAATAGGCTCCTCTTAATGAGCACTACACTGACTTTGTTTTCACTCTCAGAAAAGACAGAACTTGTGCTTTGGCCGGGGAAATGCTTTAAAGAGCTGCCATAACCTTCTGTTATACTTGTCTTTGTTCTTGTCTCCTGCTCGATAAGGTATGGCAGCCTTCAAGGTCACAGAGATGTGGCAGGAAAGAAAACGGGGGGTGGGGCGTTTCTCTTCTAATAGTTCTCTCTCTTTAGATGAAAAGGCATCAAAATCGTCTCTCTTCCTCTCACAAAACCACACTTGAGTCAGATGAATGAGAATTATGATGCGCAAAATCATAATTACAAAGCTCACATATTCCCTCAAGTGCAAGAGGATGACTTTATCACGTGTATGCTAAGGGAGGATCCTCTAAGCCCTCCTCTTGTCTACAATCTGTGATTGTTGTATTCCAAGGGGGGAATCAGGGCTGAAAGGACTGAATTTAACAAACCTAATTATCATGCCTTAATTAGTATCATGGGTAAACCTCGGTGGGACACCTGCAGACTTAATTTATATCCTGACAAGCCAGGAACAAGTGTTAATGTGCCGTATTTATGATAATGCCCCAAAGTGTGCAGGAGGAGCAGGAGGCCACCTCTGCTCGTCCAGAACAATATGAGAGCCAGGTAATTACAGGGAAGAGGTCTGGAGTGTTAGAGCAGGGATGAGGTGCCTTTTACTTTAGCTACATGGTCCCTGTGTGTGTGTGTGTGTGTGTGCGTGTGTGTGTGAGTGTGTGAGTGTACAGTGATAATAGCACAGTTACAGAAACAGGTAAATACCAATGCATCAAGCTAAAATGCAGTAGGGGTTGGATTGGTCCAAGTTAAGAGTAAGAGAGGAGAGGAGCATGATTTGGCTGTAGCCGATCTGTGAATGATGTTATGCAATGATGCGAGTTTAGGCCTCGACTGAGAAATGCTAGCATTCACAGAAAAATATGCTACCATAAATAAATGGGCCAAATGTTGGCCCATTAGTCAAAAATAGATGTGCCATTTGTCTGTTGTGCTACCACAAGTATACCTTTGCATTGTAAAAAATAGGTTAACAGGGCGGGGACAAGAAACCTGGAAAATTGTGCATGTTCTGCATTGTGACTCTTCTTATTGCCACAAACCACTACAGACTTCCGCTTCATCAAGACTTATTTCTGAAGAAAGTAAGCGGAGAGTAAATTTCCACTGAGCTACATAGATCATGCAGAATTGTGACAACAGTCCTTCTGCTAATGGTCCTTTTCATGAAGTCTGACTCATGTCTAATACTATTCAGATGTGCATTTACACAGATTGAAAGGTGTGGATATATCACTCACAAAAACTATACAAAAAAATATAGAAATGTAAACACTGTTGATCTAAAGGTGATAACAATTTGTGTGTTTACATATATTGTCATAACGGTGACTTACTGTAGGTATATTTTATTCTATTCGAATATAATAACATACGTTTCTTTTTTTCCAAAGCAATGTGTAAAGTTACAAATGGAAGCATGCATTCTGCTCAAGTAAGCTTGCTGGTAGGCTGGGCATGGCAATGACTGAACCCAGGAACTCTTTAATATCATTTTCGTGTCTGGGATCAGAGCAAAGTCATGGACTGAACATATTCCTACACGGCCCCAGGTCTGACTGTCCTAGCTCAAAGTTGGCACCTTTTGCTGGGCAGGAAAATAGATGCCCTGCGAGCTGTAGATGATCCATCATGCTCTGAAAGCAGAGGTCATCAGAGAGATGATCACAAGGAAGTGTGCAGTATGGTTTTGTGTGATTTGTGTAAGTATTGGGGAGGATGTCCTTAAGAATGGCTCTCTGACACAGCGAGGACAGTTAAATATGAAAAATAAGTTATATAAACTTTGAAAACAGACATTATTTACAGATGGTTCAGTCCTCGGCCTTCAGGTAAATAACTGTGCACTATTCTCTTTACTTGCACCTTTTAAATTCATTCTTAAATCCAGTCATTATTTCCAAGAGCAGGGATCAATTTACTGTAGTTAAATTACTGCTGGGTATTGTAATAGTGCAGGTAATTTAACAAATAAGAATCATTATAAACAGTCTTCTTTAAATGTGTTCATGTGGTAAAATGGCATGATACATACTGACTGCTCGCATCAGGTCTGATGCTGTCTTTATGAATTCAAAACAACTAGTGTGCTATATTACAACTCTAGACATGGAAATTACACTGATATAAATATGGACAAAATGGTAAAATAGTATGATCTTTATTGGCACGGTACATTTGAGCCAGTAAAAGCAAACTGAAACCTTGAGTTTGTATTCAAAACAATAAGTTCACACCATTTCATGCACACCTCACGTGTCAAGGTTAGAAACCAATTCAATTCATGGAAATTATTTGAATGAAATCAATTTCATACAATCTCCCATAGCTTATTGATCCAATGCAATATGGGCACATACAAATTGAGAAAGAAACAATAACAAACACACACTTTCATCATTCATTATATTTATTTTATTTGAAGTTTTAAACTCACTTTAAACAGAATTCTAGGTGCACTCCTACTAAAACACTAATGACCAGTATACTGTTTGTGAAGTACAACGTTTTGCTCTAGTACCAGGTATTGACAAGTACAGTAATTATGAGGGCCTGTGCTGAACCTCCGAGGCCCACTGTAAGCAAGAGAAAGGCTAGATTGAGTAATCAGGCTGTTGGCAGGCAGACAGAAGCCCTCCAGTCGAGTTGAACTGCTTTTTAAGCCCTATCTGCTGTTGTTCCCCTTCTGCCCTGGCAGCTTATCAGCCAGACAGATTTCAGGGGCCTTGAACCGCGCAGAGAGCCCATCCACGTGTGAGAAAGCCCAGGCTCTCTCGCAGACAATGCGACCCCTGCCTCTGTGAGATAGAGATAACTCCTCGGCCCACGTCACCGTGAGAAAAAAAAACCCCAAGCTCACCGTCCACAGTGTTTGTCCACAGGATAGTCTGCCGGAGCCGCTGGAGATGCTTCCTGCTAAGGGATCACAGCCAAGACCATGGTCACCCCTCCACATGACTGCTGACTCATGTCAACAGCACGCCCCAAGAGTCATGTGACATACAATACACACGCACACACACACACACACACAGAAATCACACACAGCCACCGCCGCGCACAGTAGTGCACATCCCCTCTCAGCACCTGCCCTCTGAAGGTGCTCCCTGATTAATCCTGACATTAATTATTGACTGTGAGTTTAATTTGAAAGGCAGACGCACTGTAAGCCAGGGGACACTGCTTTAAATAATGTATACGGCCCATTCAGAAGTAATCATATTGTCATTGATTAATATACATCAGTGCGGGTGGAGCATACCTGATGTGTGTGGGAGCGACGCGCGTCAGCTATGACAGAACCTGCGAGTGCTGAGCGCTCGGTGTCAGGCGCCCATGCTCCTCCCAGGTCCCGTCGCGGTTGTCTGATGGTTCAATCACAGCTTAGAGGCCGCCATGCGTGCAGGAATGCAGGTACAGTACATTATCACTGGCTGGATAACGCGAGGACCCCCAGAGAACCACCAGACAGATTGAGACAGACGGTTTGCGGGGGAAATGTGGCAATAAAGCCTGATAGTGTGCACGGGAAAGCAATGTGTCCAGGCCAGTCTGCACATATGCCTGTTTGGTAACGTGCCTCACTGTATTCCGAATACAATATTCCTTATTGGATCGGGTGGGTGTCTTCAACGCAGTGTACAGTACAAGTTGCGGTGTACTCGGGTATCAGGCATTAATGCATTCCCATGCTCCTCCACTTCTGCTGACAGCCAAACACACGCCGTGTCACCTACAGGTTTACTTTAAGCACGGGTCTGCACACGATGCAGGGGCCCAGCCATGCAATGAGAAGAACAGTGTACTGTACTGTTACCCAGACACCATTCAGAGAGCAGGGAGGTCAAAACATGATCCAATTAAAGCCTGGACCTCAACTGTCTGGACACAACACACATTGTGATAGGCATAAACTTCAACACCCTCACACCGATAAAAAGATGCTTAAAACGCCCATACACACACGCGCATGCACCCACACACGCACACACGCACACTATCTATACTGGATAGACAAACAAATCCTGTCCAAGACCCTCCAGGAGATGTTGAAAGCCCTGGCAAGCTTGAGTGAAGATGTTGTTTTTTTGTTAATACATAAAGATTAGGAAACCGTCTCTAGGCCCCCCTTTCGCTCTCTTTCTCTGTCTATTCTCTATTTCTAATTCTCACCCGATCCATCCATCTCACTTTCTTCTCTCTCTCCCTCTCTCTCTCTCTCTCTCTCCCCCTCCCTCCCTCCCGCCCCCCTCTCTCTCTGACATCCCCCTTCCCTTCATTTCTCCTTTCACCCTCCTCCACAATTTGTGAATCTGGCAGGAATGATGGCCTTGTCAGGCCCTCCTCCCCCTTACGCGCACCTATACATGCACGCACAGACAAACACAGACACACACAAACACACACACACGCACACACATACCACAGAACTGAGGGGTGTGGAGCAAACAGGCTGAATGCAGGGAGGCTCCTGTCTCTTCCTTTAAACCTTGTGGATGCTGTGGAAATGCTCTCTGACAGCAGGCCTATGTGTTGCACTGCATAAGCCTGACGGGAGAGAGCGAACCGCTCGCCTGCTCCAGATACAAAATGGCATTGCACTTTCAACGTGACAGAACTCTAGTTGAGTAACAGACAATATTTCACAACCGAAAAACGGGCAGTTAACGTGTGGTTTCTTAAGACTGTTTATGGGGCTTTTTAAACGCCCTAACCACACTGATAACACACTAGGCGAGCTTTGAGGAAATGGTGACCTAACTGAAGTGGGCGGTGAAAAGGACACCTCCTTATCTCTCTCCTGTGGCTTTCTTTTAGAGGTGTTTGTAAGATGAGAGTGAGAATGTGTAAATGTAGAGCATAGAGAGATTGTATGCCTTCATCAGATAACTTTGCAGCAGGAGGCTCTGACAGTCCACATCTCTGGTAAATTGTATCACTTGAAGCTCTATTGCAGCAGCAGTATTATCTTTTCTCCACCTGGTCGGTCACCATGTCTTTATCATTATGACCTTTTTTAGGTGGCCGATTTCCCGAAGACAGCGTGTTTCTGGTTCAACATTCCACGATAGCACAGGAAAAGTGGTACATTCATGCTAATTCCACTTGCAAGTCAGGCATCAAGCACAGCGTCAGTGGGCAGTCATCCTTCAATTCTCCAAACTGCCATTATTCCCTTCATTTCCATCTCTCACCAGGCCAGTGGCTCACATCAGTCAGCCCCTAAAGGTAAGCTTTTTATCATCCAAAGTGAGGAGGAAAACAGTGGGCCAAATCACATCAGAGGCAACAGCGGCTGCACATAAAGCCGCCTCCCCGTCCAACAATGGAAGTGCCATGAGCATCACCTCTGTTTCCCAGCTGAGGCATGCTGCCACAGCTCAGCCAATCACAGGGGTCGGAGCAGCCAAACGAATGACCAAAGTGCAGCCACCGTAATCCAATTGTCATTGTATTGCCTTCCAATGTAAAAGGCATCTCTTTCTAAGATCATGAAAGGGCTGTGAGTGTTTCAGTCTAGTGCAGGCGATTTTAAACTGATTTAAAGGAGCCTAGCGTGGTATTAAGCTGCACTTTAGGGTAGTGGAGGTATTCTTTCTTCAGAAATGGTGGCTCGGTGCATTGGAGTAACCATAAGACCACCATCTCAATGCTTTGCTTAACAAAAACTAAATTAATAAACACAACAAATAATACAAAGCTTAAAAATCAATGATTTAAACATAAGTATACTGCAAGAAAGCAAAGGAGGACAAAGGGAGCACACAAAAGCAAACACGCAAATACACACACATAATATACTCTACAGTATGTAGGCCTACAGTATGTTTCTGGTCTTTTGTTGTGTCGTGTTTCTTTCCATTAATCCCTATGTTTTTCTAAATATCCTAAAACTTCTTTACAGCAGAGGATCTGGTATTGTCTATCTTTGCTTCTGAGCAGTTCTAATCATATTTAGCATGGTTTATATTAACACCCTCCAAGATTAAATATGAAAAGAAGTACATTCACTAAGCTAATTTCAACATCATGACTTGTTAGACCATCCATTTTGCAATTTTAATCCCCCCGTTACATTGATAGGGCAAACTTTAGATATTAAATCATGCTTAAATATTTTCATCACAATAGACTTTTGGGAATCCATTTTGTTTCTGCTTTGTCTGTTGAACTTTTCATATATTTATCCTTACTCAATTGGCTGTTGATAATGATCCTCTGGCACTTGAATTAGATGACGACACAGTTCTCTTGCTCTACAGCATTATAAGATCACACTGTTCTCTACTCTTTCCCCGGAAACCACTTCCATACACTGTTGGTTTTCAAACATAAACAGTCAATTGGAACACAAATGCATGGCAGTGATATGCTCTAAACACTACCAAAAATGGAATACTGCAAAATATACTTTAGCTCATGAATCTCTTTAAATACACAAAGCTAGAGCTAGCTGATAGTGTCACATCTCTTGGGAATATACAACATGTATGTACAGTAAGCATACAGTAACTCCTCCAAAACAGCGATGCCCTCATCCATCTGCACTTAGCCAGTGCAGTCCTCCTTCATTAGCCAATGGCACCTTTAGCTTATGGTCAGAGCTGCAGCAATGTCTATAGTGTAATGAAATTTATGAAGAAGACCCACTTGGTATGCTAGCTATGCGGCAGCAGGTCCCCATGCTCAGAGAAACCCACACGCTCGCTTTTATAGATTGCATAATGGCTTGCATGAAAATGGTTTCACACTAACATAAATCAAATGTCAAAATACAACCGGAGCAAGACAATTCCCATGGCGCACACATGGACACACACACACACACACACACACACGCGTGCACACATACAAAGACAGGCATACACATGCTCAAAGGTGTCCGCCATCCAGAGAGCTTACAGTCCTGCTTATGCAGATACATGTAGTGCTTAATAGCATACATAATAATTTATTAAGAAATGTTAAATATTCATCAATATTAAATTAATCATTTATAGAAGATCTTTAAATTAAAGGATGTCCTTGACGTTTTAGACGTGAGGAGTGTCCTCAGTCTTCAATCCCCTGTGGACATTATAAACCTCCGATGTACAACACTTTCATTGTTTGACTCCCTCACTTTGATACAATAGCTCACAGAGTGAGAAACACACAAGCACACAGAACAAATGTTCACGTAAAACCTTATTAATTACTAGAGCCATAATTAATATTACCACTGATTAAGAAAAGGGAAATAACACATTGCTGGAGAGCCGTGGAGCAGCAAATGTCGTATCTGTTGTTGATGTTAACAACATACACTAGCGCTGTTTCTTACTGTATTGTTCCTCTCGGTGTATCCTGGTCAAGGTCACTGCTTTGCTTCTATCTCCTGCCATACAAACAAACACTGATATAGCTCTTAGAGTATAGTATATGTGGGAAAGCAGGGCCAGGACCCCTAAGTGGTGCTTTTTGATAGTATGTGCTGTAGTCAAAATTGTTTTAATAAAATGTAAATACAATACATTATGTATTTAAATGTTTTCGAACATATAAAGTTATATATAAAGTTATAAATACAGTATATATACATTTATATACGCTGTATATACTGTATATTCTAGTGAGCCCCACCAGCAAGCCTAGTAACCTTTCCAATATTGCAAGCTCCTCCACTACAATTTGTTTTGCATTACATATCATTCTGGGAACTCTCCATTGAACATTTGTCTGCCAGGCAAGCCAACAGGTTAATTATATAATTAGCAGGCGAATGGAACATCTTCATCTAATCACAACAACAAACACATGACAGTGATATTCAAACACAAGCACTATACCAGACAATTGGACTACCTTTAACCAGGATTACCCCTGACAATCAGCATCCATGTGAGTAATTTGGTTGGCTCTGACAGCGTCTGTAGTCTGTAAATCATCCCCAAGTTGGGGAGAGGGAAGGCTGTGGATAACCAGGCTATCCACATGCACCATTGAACCATGAATTTCACTTTGGGGGTCTTGCAAGAAACAAGGGGCCTAACTGCTGGTATACTGGTATAGCCTATTTATGACCATTAGAAAACATGCACTTCTAAAAAGATTATAAACAGTTCTTGAATGTGTCACAACTTCTTACAAAATTACAATATTACAATGTACGATACTGTAGGCATGGGGCCATGCAAAAAACATTTGGTGGTCTATAACGTCACTGTTAGAGTATTTTCTTCATCATTTTGTATCATTATATTCTACCATGAAAGAGAACAGTGTGTTGCCATGATTAACTCTTGTGATGTCCTTCAGGTCAAAATGAACCAAATCACTAGCTCTTTGTGCCAGATAGAGGACGCTAAACCTAATTTTACAGCTTACACAGACGTGATGTGCACTGCTGGCACAACAATGTGTGAGTTTGAAACCTGAGGACAACAGAAGGGTTAAAAGGCACGGATACACAACACAAATACATAAAGAAATAATGAATAAATAAATAAATACACACAGGAATGACAATTAAAAAACACACAAAATCGTACACAATCAGATGGCGCCGCCGGGTGGCCAAACACGGTATTTTTAAGGACATCACGAGGGATACAGTATGTCATCTGACCACGTATAGTATCCATGAACAGGAGGGGAAGATCGACATGACTTCTTGCTAAAGCATGCTGGCTGGTGGGACTGCTACAGTATGGCACACACAGCAAACCCATGCTAACCACACCTGGCGGAAGGGCATGGCTTGGTTGGGCTATAGCCTCAACATGAATACCGCTAGCCCAAACCTAGCCCCACGATGGAACCACCAAGAATGAACCTATTTCATCATCATCATTATTATTATTATCATTATTATTATTATCATTATTATTATTAATGTATTATTCCTGTGTAAAACTGGCAGGCGTAATGACCATCGATGTATAAGAACATAGTGATGCATGCATCACACATTACAGTACACTGAACTGAGTTTGATAAACTCCAAAAAGTTTACAGAATGAAGTGTGATGTAAAGGGTGAAGTCCAGTGTGGTTCCAGTGGTAGTATTAGAGTACTAGGGACTGTAACACCTAAGCTGGGAGAGTGACTCCAGCAGATTCCAGGTATCGCAGTGGTCTCTGTCCAGATGAGTGCAGTCCTAGGAACAGCTAAGATACAAAACCCTCAAACTCCCAGGCCTCTGGTAGAAGGCCTGAGTTTAAGGAAGACTTACAACGCAAGGACGCCCATTCTCTCCTCCTGCTGCCTTCACACAGATTGATTATGTACAAGGTGTGCAGAGAGCCATGCTGCAAAACACCTGCCTAAAAACAAGGGGTGGGAGATGATAGGTCCATTTATTATTAATATCATTATTATTATTAACGTTTTTATTCAATTAAAATGTATTTAAATAAATGTTTTATTTCAGCTGCACCATAACCAAGTTCAACACCAAATCGTTTGTTAGTTTGGGGAATGTGCAATGAATCAGTGAGAAAGGAGAGGGATTTCGTTTCACTGCTTTTAATTCCATCTAGAACATACATAAATAATATTCCCTCCCATTCCAGCTCTTATCTGTTCAGTTAATGCCCCCAGGTAGTCAGATCTTTCCCTCCACACGAGTAATAGCAAGTTTGGCACAGGGTTAGGCAAAAGGCAGCTTACAGAAGATTACTCAACTGCGATAGCAAATAATCATGAGCTAATTCGTTGTGTGGCCTTCTCTCATCACTCTTTAAGCCTCTGTATTAGTGGGCTTACATCTACATCTCCAGCTAATGAGGGAACCTTTACATTTGCAGAGCTCATAGCGGAGATTGCACATAAATACTGGGTTCTGCCCTCACATCTCCACTAGCGCCCATCTTTGTGGGTGATACTGAGTGAAACGTGCGCTTAACCAAAGGCCTAAAGACATTGTTTTCGGTGAGATCTTGGTGTTTTATCTAGATCTGTTATAACGGTGGATTTTTTGTGGAGTCTATAGATCGGGGCTAATTAAGGTTTGAGTTCATTCTGTAGCTTGACTATACAATTGAAATTAATTTGAGTAAAGTGTAAAAACAAGACACACAAAGACACACACAAAACATTTGCCACAATTGTCACTTTCATAAATTATAACGGAAATTCATAATTGCATGCTAGTTATATACATACACATTTAACAGTAAAAGCTCTCATCTGTGAAAACCATGGAATATCCGTCTAGGAGGATTCCACAGCCAGCTCTAAAATAGCATCACCTACGGCTACTTCTGATTGAATGGTTTATCACAGAAAATCCTGAGAGGTTGAAAAAAAGAAACTAATTCATTCATTCTGCTCAAGTAAAGGACTGTAACAAACCATGTAATTCCTCTGAGAATTTTCCTTTTCACTTTGATTTGTCATGTTATTCACGTCTTGTCTTCCTTCTCTCACAGTGCGGCGGGCGTCGCGTGCTGTAATTCAGGTTTTTATAACCTTGTTGCTCATTCACCTATTGAGTATCTGCCAGCTTTGTACCAGGGCCATGCGAGTTCATCACTCAGCTGCCGTAAAAGGATACAATAAGTACATGTCCAGGGCAACTTAGAAAGGGCCTGGGTATCCATCAGCAGGGCATATGATGAATCGTACTAGTGTCTGGGATGAATAGACATGCAACGCAAAATACACTGAGGCCAAAAAACGGGGAGGAATATACATTACACCCATTTAATCATCTGCGCATGTTAGCAAGGCAGGCAGGCCACGCATTCTCTCTTCCTGCTGCCTTCAAAGGCTTCGCACAGATTGATTATGTACAGGGAAGCAGAGAGCCGAGCTGCAAAACACCTGCCAAGAAGAGGAGGCACTAAGCTTTTTCACTGGTAGACAAAAAGCATGCAGTAAGTAAGAAAGGATGGAAAATGGATGACTGTCTACAGTATCCACCAAAACAAATAGCCTTAAGGGTACATTGTGATGTCTACAGCAAAGAGTGTTGAGTAAAATCTAGTTTCCCAGCACAAGAACACCAACAATGAAAAGATTAAACTCACTCACAAAACGGTTTGTTTGCCACTTGTGGAATATCCAAAAGAAAAGAGGAAAAGTGACAGTTTGTTAATCCATCACACGGACATAGCTCAAAGTTCATAAGAGAATTGAGGTGAAAAGTCAAAGTACTGTATATCAGCATTTCCACAGCTGCGTGATACAGTATCCTGCTGTACTGTCTGCTAGAAGGAAGGAGGTCATTAGGAAGGAATACAAAAACATGGAAAACTGATAAGGTGTTCAGTGGTTTTTAAAGTCTAATCATCATCTCTTGCACGTAACTGTCTTCATGCCCCGGGCCGTATTTAACCTCCAAGTTAAAATACTCACACGCTTTTACACTCACATGAAACAGGGCCATTAAGGTCATTCTGGATAAATGTATTCATGAAATGTGATCTGCATGAATGGGAATAATGATAGGCTGCAGTGGAGCTGTTATACCACTTGGTCATAGAGCTCTCTTAAAATTGAATGTATGTTATGGTTGATAGTGATTAGGTTCTTGCCTTAAATTGATTTTACAGGACATGTCATTTGCATTGTACACATGTATCATGTTGTCCAGTTTGGAAGGGAGCTGTCTTACTTGGCAAACAAACGGGACAACCGTTGCCTTACTGCGCAAACAAACCGGACAACCGCTGTTCTCAATTCAGTTGCACTTCAGTTGTTTGAAGTTGATGTTTTGAAAGAACTTCCACCTAACTAAAAATTAAAAGCAAAACAGCAGATTGAGAATAAAAGTCAAAAACCAGAACAGTCTCGAGTAGGGAGCTATTCTGTACCACTTGAAAAGACACTTTGAGAAAGCGGAATTAAGCTGTTCTTATGTTTCTTTCATGAGAGGATGAAGACATAGGGAGTACTCAATTATTCAGTTGTACTCGGAAAGGTTGAAATGCTTCATCTTGATTCAACAAAACTCACCGCTAATTATTAATGGCAATGGCTACACAAAATGTTCTCTACCTTTGGACCTATTTTGAATGGATGTACGGGTGTGTACATTATACACCTGAATTTCTGTAAAATCTAAAAAATTCACTCCCTTTAATGAAATGATTTGTTTACAAAAAATAGTTCACTAAGAATTTTCAGGGACATTTGCCTGTTTCTAAAAATGCTACAGTCACTCATGTTTGATACATTCTTCCTCAATGTTCAGTCTTTAAACTACATTTTGTTAGTTACTCAACTGATTCAGTTTGTCCAATCAGTGGCATGGCCCTAAATAGGCCAAAGGTCACAGCACTTCTCAAAAAGAATATTTGCACATGCTATAAACGTATGCAAATAAAACATAATGCAGTGAAACATTAAGAAGCGAGAGATGTTTTAAATAACAAATTAATACACAGCATTGGAGAAAGCATTTACTTCAATTAAATGATTAGTTCCTTCTGAATGAAATGTATATGACCGAAATATCGCTAGTGGATACCAGTTCATGCTCCTATACCTCAGTAAGGGGGTTTGCTTGGATCCATCTTTTGACAGAGTGGCATTTTGGTGGACTATCTCTTGCACCGGACTTGAGTGCTGCACTCACCTCTGTCTCATCTGGGAAGCCCTGGGGCAGGGCCGAGGGAAGAGAGAAGGCTGAAGGCAGCCTGGATGAAAAACGAGGATGTCACGGCATTGTTGCAAGGTTAGCACACCCGCTAATGGAGCTGTGCTGGGGCAGGGTGCCCTGAGGATCGACCCCGCCAAGGGGGGGCATGTACAAGCCCAAGATAAACTACTGTAGGGGGCATGGCACTGCCCCAAGCCCCTCTACTGCCCGCTAAGCACTCACACACACACACACACACACACACATCACCTCCACCATCGCCAGATAGAAACACCCTCCCAACATTTATAGCTGACCATCAGATCACTGCTGAAGGATCCCTGCTGTACTCATAAAGTAGTTTGACACAGCACTATCCAGTGAGCTGTACAGTATACAGCTGAGTAACACTGGGTTAGGTTATGTCTACAACAAAACAAAGTCATTTATTTGTATCCGCTGACCTACAGTTATCAGTTATCACAACTTCACTATCTGACACAACTGGTAAAGCAAACATTTTTAGAAATTATATTGACTATAATAATGATATGAATGTTATCCAACCAAAACCTATAACTTTACAGATCAAGCAAACCTACAACTTAAAGGGTCAATGCTAAGTGAGGGAGCAGATCTAGACAGGGTGTGACGGGACCTGTGTACAGTACATGGTTCATGTTTCAGGGAGATCTGCCAGCTTTCACTGCAATCCAATGCATTAATGGAGGTTACATGGAAACCCACTTGTTGTTTGCTTCTTTTAATGACTGATTATTTTAACACAGGCAGCAACTGTATACATCCCAGTGGTCCAGAGAGCTCAGATGTCACTGCATACTGTACAAGCGGAAAAAGTAGCAAAGAATAAAGTATGAGACATATTGCTGGTGAGCTCATGTGGTACAGAGGTGGACTGATGAACGGTCGGGGGTGCAGAGTTCGAGGCAGAGGGGACATTGGGGCTGACACGCCCTGCTAGCTTCTCTCAGTCACTTTGGACCCGCCGATGACAAAGAAGGCTCTGTCTGGCAGTATGGCAGCCATATTAATGACCGGTTTATCACTGCTGGTCAGGGAAGGGAAAAGGGAAAAAGGAAAAGAGGAAAAGAAGGAAAAACGTTTCCCAACAGGGCTTTAAGGAGACCAACTTCCTGCCAGAAGAGGAGAGGAATGCTGACATCTTCCTGCTGGCAGCTCATTGGAACGTTTGATTGGTCAAGAGGGGATAGAGATAGGTCAGTAAGCCATGCTTTGATTGGACAGAAGGAATGTAGAGAGGCCTGTGTGGGGAGCAGACATTGTCAGGGCCAAAGTAAAGGACTAAAAAGAGAAATAAAGATCCTGAAATACCAGATTAAAAGGAAGGATGTGGGGGGCAGAGAAGAGAAAAGTTATCTAGCAGAAGAAGAAATGTGGAAAATGGAGCATGTACTGTATGTGTGTTGTTTTCCCATTAAGTTAAAAATACACCCAGTTGAAACATAGAAATATGCTGATTTCTAGAGAGTGGGGCACTGGGACAGTCTTGTGACTTCAATACCCACTTCCTTCGCACCTTGTGCCGCCCCTGTAAGGTTTTGTTGCCGTTTAAAGCTTTGAGTGCCATCTGAGGTTTTGTGGGTCCCCTTCTTCAGCCCACTCACTTCTCCTGACTCCACTGGTGACTGTGTGTTCGCATGGCATCATTGCATAGCCAACCAGATTATTGAAGAGAGAGCTAATAAGGGAGCTGGCACCGTCAAAACATTCTGTAGAAGCTCCAAAAATACAGTCGAGTAGTACTGTAGCAAGATGTAGTGCGGCATTTAAGTAGAGCAAACTCATAGCATGTAATCCTTGTAAACGCAAGCGTGTGCGTAACTTGGTACTAGTTTTTAAGTACAGTATCATTCAGGAAGTCAACTTTAGTATGACTCAACCAGGGATTGAACTCACAACCTCCTTGGTAGATGTTCTAAGAAGGCCACAAAGCCACAGTGGTACCATTCATGTAGAGACAACAAATGGATGACAGGATCTGTCTCTCTCACTATCTGAGATGAAAAACCCTAAAATATATTTGACATGCAGTAGTAACATAAATGTTTAAACAGTAGGCAAATATAAGATATACATTATTTCACTGAATGGTAGGGATTACATTGTGTTCGTGTGAGCGTGTGTGTCTGTGTGTATGACTGCGTGGCTGTGTGCCTGTGTGTGTGCCTGTGTGTGTGCCTGTGCGTGTGCCTGTGCATGTGTTCTTGTGCTTGTCCTTTTGTGTTCCGTCAGTAGGTGAACTGGTCCAGTGACAGGCTAGAGTAAGACAGGGTCCATAGCAGAACCCAGCAGAGATAGGCCTATCCAACAAGCTTCACCAGAGCGTCTGTCGCTGATCTAACAAAGCCTCTCTTATTCCAGGCAGCAGACAGAGACCCACAGGGAGAAAACCTCAAAGACTTTAACAACACCTCAAACCCCAGCCTCCATGACGGCTTGTTTCTTTCATTATTAAACTCAAACAGGGGCTCTGTGGGTGCCCATGTGGGCATGCCCGTATTAAAGAGAAAATAAGCCTTTGCCCACACACTATCGCTCACATGGCACCGACACCCACAGGCATTATTGCGTGGAAATTTCCAGAACCAGCATCTCATCACCCGTTATAATATGTTTCCATGTATGGTGGCAATTAAAGGGCCCAAACACAGAGGCTGTAATAGGAGCCACGCTGGCTCGTGTGCAGACCGCAGTGTCTTTCCAGACCCTTTCAAACAACAGTGCTACCTTACTAAGCTTATCCTAGTCAAGATACACATATCGCTCTATGACATCTATATATACACAAAACTTAGTGTTCATAGCTAAATTTCCTCTTACCAACATCTATTAGTGGAAAATAACTATCACATAATCGCATGTACCATATAAGTATAACTATCTTAACATACATATTTTATTCATATTTCTCACACATATAACTTATTGTGAAATATTTAAAGAGAACAAAATGCAGGCAAACACCAAATTGTTTTCTTTTATGCATTTCTATCAATATTATTCTGTTATTCTATGTCTACTGGGTCCCTCTCTTTTTCTGGAAAACCTGCACAGTATTGGCTTAGGTTCCTACATTTACTTGTTTTGGACCTTCTCTCACACGTTGGACCAAACCAATACCATATTAACACACTATCAGGGTGAGCAACAAAACCACAAAAACTGGGCCTAAAAAGCCAGTGCACACAGAACTTTAGAACCTCGCATTACCAACTCATTTAAATGCTGACCGTCGGGATTTGTGTTGAAAACTAATGGTCATGGTGATCTATGGCCATATAATGCATCCAAACCTGCCTGTTTTGGCCTAAGCAACCAACCTACTATTATATTTTATCTGTGTCTAAGGACCTTCATTGCGAGCATGGATCCTGATCGGCATAGTCTGTTGTGTATAATTTATGCTCCTGCTGTACATCTGATTTTCAAAGTGGGATCTCATTACTGCAAATAGATTCCTGTCATGCTTTGTATTTTAAGAATGGTTTAGAAATATGTTTTTATCATTTTAATATTATTTAAAAGTACATTCATTAATTTGTGGTTGAGACAACGTTTTAAAAGTAGTTTTGGTGTGAAACTCTCTAGCACATGGCCCGCCCACACCTGATCTGTACCCCTCCTCTAAAGAAATGTGTACTTTTGTGCACAGTTGTTGGTGAGGGAGTGACTAACAATGAAAATAGCTCACTCTTTCATTGGCCAAGACAGGCAGCAGCACATAGAACACTATTGTATCAGCAAACATAACACAGAAAAATAATAGAAATAATGACATTAAAAAAACAGTAACTTACACGGCCAAGTCACCTGACTTACAAAAAATAATAGTAATTTGAGGAAAATGTAAACGCACATATTAACCCATTTCCAGCAACACATACAAACCTACAAAAGAACACCGCCCACATAACCGCAACAGGACTCTTTCAATTTTGTCTCCATGAAGCGTTGCTATTCCGATAACCTTTGTCTATACATAGAAATATATTTCTTCCACCCACCTGATCCTTCATGAGCAATGAGCCTTACCTATACTGGAAATGGACAGCGATCTGTCATCTATAACCAGTACAAGATGAGCACATACCCTCCTACTGCTCTCTGAAACTGCACAAGCGCCTTGGAGGCATCTTCGGTCCTTTGTTACTCCGCCCTCCACCCACCTTTCTAAACCCTGACCTCTACATGCACAGACAGGATGGTGCTTTAGCACAGTTCCAGAGACTCAAAAATATTAGGTGTGGGTTACATGAAGCAGTTTGGGCAGAACATGGGTCTTTCGTTGTCAATAAGTTCACTGCAGGCTGGAGAGAGAGGGTGCTACAGTAGCTGAACCTGGCAAGAGGCTACTTGGTGTTATGGCATTGAGGGGCAGAGGGAAAGTGCTTCGGGGACCATGGGGTTAATAGTCCAGGGAAGACAGGCCTGGCACCAGCATGTTATAATAATACACTTGGCAGCTAGAGTGGTGTCAACCCCTTAATTCCCCCCGGGAGAGAAGGACACAGCCTAATCTGTATTCAGTCCTGACATTGTCCACATCTGATATGGAACATTAGCCCTTAACTCTCTCTCTATAGACTAGTGTCCTTCAGTTTATATTACTTTATGTTAATAGAGAGAGAAAACTCCATGTGCTGTCATTTGTCATTGTTAGCAGGGGTGCTCCCTCTGCCTGTTTGAAATGCATGTGTTTACCACCGAGAGGGGGGAAGGTAAACTCGACTGTTGGGGGAACCTCCTTGTTTCTCCATCTCTATTGATCGTTTCTCCAACTAAGGCTCTCCTGTGCCGCCCCCCACCCGCCACCCCCTCCACCCCAACCCCTCGAAAGGCAGTGTTCTAGCGCTCCTCGTTCCAGCATGCATCTTAGGAGCCATACCAGGCAATCAGCTTCCCTCTCGCCATCTCTTCACTGGTACCTGCTTTCAACATAACACACTTTTCTTTTCACAAAGACTAGGACAAGCCATGTACAGTACAACATACAGTAGTTGCACGGATAAACGGTTTTACTGATTTATATCTACAGTATGATGACATTTGATAGTATTGCACATTTGGATACTCAGTAAATCAGAACATGCAATCCATTTCCATCCACCTCCAGCTGATACCTATGATATTGAATACCTTTAGCTGTTTGTTTACTTGTAGGATTGTTGGCCATTTCCCAAGAGTATTAATGACCTATAAACGAAATGACAGAAATATAACATAATTGTATTGTGGTTATTCTACAGGAGGTTGTTTGCAACACTTCAAAAATCGAAGCTTCACTGGTTAACAAGCATTGCTATTTATAATACAAAAAGCTCACCAACCACAAATACATCTGTTCCAGTTAGTTGCTGAACATGGAATACGCTGCAATTACAACTCTGCTTAACATAACTCACATTGTCTCATTTGAATAAAATAAAATGAGGCAACGCCTGATGAAGTCAGTCAGGGAATATTGTTTAAATCTGACTCTATTCTCCGGCTTCTGTTGGAATTAATTCTGCTAATTGTCTTCAGCCCAATTACGAGTCTATTCCCTGCTGCAGTCTGGTGAAGCAGTGCTGAGCTAATTGGATTAAATCTTTATCATTTCCTGGGAAACACAGAGAGAAAGGGGAATATGGAGCAACAGTATTGCCTTTTTAATTAAATCTAACCTAATGACTGTGCTTTTATTAACATCAGACTTCTTTTTCATGCCCCTTTGCCGTAAATAGGGCTGAAAAAAAATCAGGCAGGCAGTGGAAGCTTTTACATGACCAATTTAATGACTCTGAAACCTTCTTTACAAGGACGTGTACAGTATGTGACTGCAGCCAATGCTCTAAGGCTATCCCTCTTGTGTTTTTCTTTTTTAAATAGCCTTTATTGTGAGCTGCTACATAATGGAAGCAGTACTAGAGGTTTCATTGTAAACCTGAGTGTGCATACAGTTAAAAAGTACTGTATGTCCCTACCCACCTTTGGGCCCTGCTCATCCTCTTAAATTACAATAATAATTAATGGTATTATATCAGGATAATTTTGAGCCTCTTAAACACTGCATTATCAGTGGCCTTTACATAGGCCATGCAGGACAAGCATGGTAAGACTGGATACTGTATCATCCAAATGTATTTTTGTACATTAAAATGGGCTAAGTATTTTGGTGGAGTGCTCACCACTGGTTAAATAACTATTAAGAGAATTACTCTTCAAATTTTACAAAAAACATACGCAGGGTCATCATTACACCACTATTCGATTCCCAAATATTATAAGATCAGAAGTTTAGTGTGATCTTAGAGATTTAAGCTTTCTATATTCAGTTTGAGTTTATGTTTTGTTTTTCATTTTCTGTCTTCTATTCGGCTACTGCCAACTGTGTACTGTCTGCTCAGTCTATTAAAAGTCTGTTTACTTTTTCTAGTAATAATGTGTTTACTCAAACTGTCCAGGGAATCACGGTGACAAATCCCTCCTTAAGGATAAACTACTTATTGAGAATAAAGAGCTCAGAAGAACCAAAGATTTAGTAAACCGCTGAGTGATATTTGTGCATGGGAGTGCATTAGACAGAGATAGAGAGAGAGAGAGAGAGGGAGAGAGAGAGACAGAGAGAGAGAGAAAACCTAAGACAATCTAAGAGCCTGCGTCCTGAGACTTCGCTATTAATGTTGTTTTAAAACAATAACATTAGCAACTAAATCAAAGAGAGCACTTAGCTGATGACTGGTAGAAGAGCAGCAGCCAGATAGCTTGGGGAGGTTAGCCTGGCTGTGCTAAGCACCAATACAGTGATGTGGGGATGAGCTCCTTAGCAAAGGGGGCATTAGCCCGCTGATCCCACCGAAAGGCACAAAAGCAGGTTTTCTTAGAGAGCTGGATTTCTTGGAAATCAACGTATCTTATGCAGTCAGGCAGTGTTTATGTCGCTGAAGAAGAGGATACTGTACTGTACAGTATGTAGGGTATAGCTAAGCTATAAATGGCCCTGTTTGCTCTCCCTCGACAAGGGCTCCATATAGGATTTAGGTGCATGCATACAGTATAGCTGTTATACAGTATGCACTCAGCCCTCTGTTCTGTCAATATGTACAGTATATACTTCCACTTAACTTAGTACATAACAACCATCTGTACAGCAGTCCCCTGACCACTGATCTCCAGGCTGGAGAGCCACTGTATTGATTCAGAGGAACACAGCTACCACCCCCCAGAATAGAAGCCAAGTCGTGCGTCCAGTTCCCCCCACCCCCGGCTCTGAGGACTGTTTTGTTATATAGTCTCACAGGGAAGGACTATAGAGAGCATCTGGAAAAACAAACAGGAAATCCAGCATGAGGAATCTTGGGATGAGGTACAGCCAACTGGGAGTACTGCAGCTTACAAGTCATGGGAGTGCATTGGTCTGATGTGTGGTGGTGGAGGGTGGGGTGGGGGACTAAGGGCATTGTGGGAAACAGTTAATTTTACACTGCATGCCTTATGAATATATAATCAGCTGTGACTGTGGCTATAGAACACACATTCCTGTGTAGTCATTCAGCAGATGCTTCGATGGATTGCCCCATTCACTGTAAATTAAAAAGGCCACAAAAGCGTGTGCGACTTTAGGAGGAGGGGTAGAGATAAATGTTATCCAATCAGCACTCAGATATATGACTGTGTATGTTTGGGAGGTGTGTGGGGTAGGGGGTATTAGGGATATGGGGGGCGGTGACAGGCATTTTCACTATTGTAAACATAAACAAAGGTTTAAAAAAAAGCGAGACATTTTAGACAGTGTTTTAGTTGTTGGTTCAAATATCCAAGACCTAGACAATATTTAAATATGCTTAATGTGAACTACTGTAATATTGTATTGATGGGTTCAGCCATAACACATAATAATCAGTAGGGCCACTAAATCACTGAACTGGACAGAATGCAGATAAATTATGTGTTTTGTCTATTACCGTGAAAGACTTAGTGAGAACAGGCGGTTGAATCACCACAACATTCAGGGAAGATAGGTTTTTGTCACATGGCTCGAGAGCAAAGGGCAGACACGGCCGATGATATAATATTGGTGAGACATGAAATATCTAAACCATGTTATTTCATGCCTGTCTGCGCATGCACACTTCGCTATAGAAACATTGCATGCTGACATTCCAAATAGGATTTCAAGGATCTGTTTTGCAGCTGGAAACAATGTTTCGTATGGAGTGAATAGATGTCTGGACCTGATGTTGTGCAGAGCACAGAGCAGGGGAAAGCGATCAATGCAGATCATAAACAGAATACAATAATGTAATCCATTGCCATTACTAGCAAATGGCCATTGTATTAGAGGCCTTCGCAGATACATGCATTGCTTCAGTTTGCCAAGTAACTTTGATAAATGCATATAGAAGAATTGCAAATAATGTATCACAAGAGAGCAGACCGTTTTACTTGGAAGTAACTTACTATGAATACACTCATGTTAACACATGCCTTTAATCAGAAGATACAGATTAAATGCTTTTGACACAAGAAAAAGTTGTGTGTGTGTTGGGAAAATTCTGGAGAAAGCACACAAGACTCTCTCTCTCTCTCTCTCTCTCTCTCTCTCTCTCTCTCTCTCTCTCTCTCTCTCTCTCTCTCTCTCTCTCTCT
>JAODUG010000018.1:3940001-3956499 GCA_027564795.1 Aphredoderus sayanus | reverse complement strand
CTCTCTCTCTCTCTCTCTCTCTCTCTCTCTCTCTCTCTCTCTCTCTCTCTCTCTCACACACACACACACACACAAAGCAACAAAAACATAAAAAGCCTCACCACACAGCCCTGACATACAATCTCCTAGCACGCGTCTGTGAAACCAGAGGGCTGTTCTGTCACACACCCAACATCTCAACATCTGGGTCTGTTAAGGAAATTAACAGCCTGGGTATTCCGCTGTCATTTAACCTGCAAGCAACTTAGCCATGTGTTGAAAGGTTTTCTTGGAGACTCACAGGCCTGTTTGGAAAAGTGCCTCCCAAGTCATAAATCACCTCGGTCTCAACTCTGTCCAGGGCAGAGCCTGATTATAGTCTGATTATAATGTTCAGCCTTCTATTGGGACGGTTTACATTAATGCATAGATTGCCACCACAACATTTACAATCTATGGCCAAGGCCATTTTGTATTATGTACTCAAAATGGTTGCAAGGTAATGTTGAGGGTGCACTGCACGTTAGGCCACTTGAGCTGAGTAAATCCATACGGATTTGATTGGTTGTAATATTTTTACAGTCTTTAATAGAATTGCTTCATTCAGAGTTACACTGTAGGCCTTAAAGTGGAATTTAACTTTTGTTAAACCGTCAATTGTGTAGCTTCCTTACCTCATAATTATGTCCTCAGGCTGCTTGCAATAAATAAAGGTTAGTACAGTAGATTATGGACCAGACACTCCCAACTGTATTACAGTAGTCAACATTCATTTCCATTGTTTCTCGGAAACATCATTCTAACACATCTAAAAAGCTGATATTTGCTCAAGTTTGAATATTTGTACGTTTTAATCTAAACATGTAATATATTTAGAATCAAAACGGAACTCTGCAAAATGGCAAATTCGCTTTTGACAAAGCTATAGCAAGATGATAATACTATTTATGTTCTGGCCTATAAATGATGGATAACATTTTGCCAAACAACAGGACTTAATATTGAGGTAAATAAGAGTCATGGGTTTGACAAAAGCTCAATAATGCTTTATGTAGCCTACACAGCTCTAGCCTTACATCCAAACTACCATATATCCACACTAAATTCCATTGTCTGTTTTATTCGATACAGTATTTAGGTGTTTGTTCAGATGCATTTTTCAGTTTAACCGAATTAGCAGAACCTTAAAACTGCATTTTAATTGCAAGGGTTTAGGTTTTGGCTATGGACATAGAGGCTCTCACAAGGCAACAGTGTTAACTGCTTTACATCATGGAACTTAAAGTGAATCCCATATGACCTCCTTTAAAATGTGCATATCATGTGTTTAATATATGTGGTGGTCTTATTGAGCCACTGGCTACAGTATATAATATCTATAGCCAGTTACTTTTAAATAATGGATCTAACAATTCAATCTGTCCAGGTTTTCCTTCATTGGCTATTTTTCCATGTTTTACCTGTAAGACCAAATTTCACGGCATTACAGTTTGTTTTTTAACCTCTACAAAAAAATAAATGTACATAGCCTATGGTTTTGATTGACTTGCCTCGCAAGTTTGTATATATACAGGTCTGGCTATAAGGCCAGACTTGTATATACAGCATAAGAAAGTGCTAAAAGCAATGTTGCGCCGGTGCAACATGGGGTCTTACAGGGTTTTAAGGTGTCCAGTGGTTTAGGTTCTCAGATCTCTGTCCTTGAAAGACTAGGGACACCTAGTAAATAATTCAACAAAACAAGAGAGGAGCAGGTATTAAAGCTGATGCCTCAAGTAACTCAATCAGAAGTGTCTGTCTGAATCTTCCACCTCTGCCACTGGTACTCACACATCAGCCCAGCCTTCTGCTTTCTGAGGTCAAAGGCTGTTTGTTGACCACAAACCACATGAAATTGGTTGCTTTGTAGCCGTGGCTTTGGGAAGACCACAGAATGGCCAGTGAAAAAAGGTGAGTTGATATATAAAGTACATCATATTTAGACACCACCACCTACTTAAACATATTCAGCTTTGTCCTTCTATATATAAGGAGGACAATAAAGGCATTTCAATGGCTAAAGTTTGCACTTTACTAACTGAACCTGATACCTGCTTAATAATTTAAATAACTGAAAGTTATAATAATCTCACTTCCTCTAAGTTTCCTTTGACAACTTAAACAACCAGTCCACCTACTCACAACATCATGTTTGGCTCCTGAGCATACATTTGATTGTGACACGTTTATTTTATTTCAATGTTAATATACAGTTCAAATCATAAAAAAAAGAAAAGAAAAAAAAAGAAAATCAAATTTGGCCTATAGCATCCCTTTTCAGAGAAACGTACTATCCTTTTACAAACATGTCCCTTACTATCTCAGCCTTACCAGTAAAAGTTCCTGATAAGGCTATATGAAGGAGCAAGCTAAAATACAGTAATTTGTAGTTATTATTTTTGTTTGTTTCAATTTCTGGCTCCAACTAATGAGATATACTGTTTGTTTAACTACATAATATAGCACTCTGCTCACTTAGAGACAGAGAGGGAGGGAGTGAGGCTAATGGACAAACGGATCACAAACAATTCATCTAGTTTAACAAGGAAATCTCATATAAGGGTCATGCATTCTTTATCAGTAACTTTATACATGCCAGTTACATGTTCTATTGAGTAATGGACTTGAATGCATAATGATGAAGCATGGATTGTTATTTTTACTCTAAAGCAGCTGGCACCACACACATTTTACCCAAAATGTAAGGATTGCATGTGCACTCTCTGTCCTGTCACAAACAACAAACTATTAGAAGATGGATAAAAGAATGATAGTAGCCTTTTGGTGCAATTACTTCATGCAAGGTTATACAACTCATTCACATTACAAAAAATGGAAAAAAAAGTGACTGATCTAATATAAATAACTTTATCTGAATGTGACAAATGAGTGAGTGTTAACTTTAATAGCCAACTGGCCCCTCCCTCTTTAATGGCCATCCATGTTCTCTTCCACACCTTCATATTGCTGCATTGTGTGGAGAATGGAGGTTGGAGGCTGTAGTGGTGACGAGCATCCTTCCTCTCTCTTCAAACAGGTGTTGTGTGGGTAAATTGGCAATGGTGGACACGCCACTCTAATATCATTGACAGCTTTATGGCACTTTATGTGTCCCAGCTGCCCTGTTTATGACTGGCTGACTGTGCGTTCGTGTTCAACAACATTAAACGTGCATACGATAGGCACCGTAGCCCATCACGGACCACAATGCCCCACTCTCAGAGAGCGCTGCCACATTCAGGGTGTCTTTGTGGGCCTGAGGCCTACCAGATGTGTAGAAGCATGCAAAGAACTCATAAAGATATAAAGTATCTGTATACTGTATAGATGTTCAAAAGTGCTTGTTTCCATTAGAGGGAAGGCTGATGTTTAGATAGAAAGGGGTATCTTATGACTCTCTAGATTCATGGGCTTCAGTGGCTCCACCATGCTGCCGTGTAACAGATTAACCTTCCACTTCCGCCCTCCCGGACAAGGTCAGGAAGGGCAGGTTAGTCACACCTACAGCCCTGGGAGTGTCAATCCTGCAGACTCAACAGCACACTGGGTAATTCATAATACCTCTGGGAAAGTGTTCCGGAAAAACGGAACCCCTTCTTGTTCATGGACTAACAGTAACATACTGTAGCCTTCAGCCAGAGAAGCGAAAGGGGAAGAAGGGTGGAGAGGACACAGCCAATGATTTATAGACCATTGTTGTTTGGAGGGTATTTGGCTGGAGTCACTTTACTGTACTTATCATACATGTAGGCCTGGGTCCTTGACTGGGGCTTTTGTCTGATGACCCGAATAACCCTTGAGAATGACACGACTTGCCCAGGTCTTGTGAAAGCAAAATCATAACTCTTTAACTGTATTCAGTGTTTCATTGTTGTGTCCAGTGCAAATAAAACATAAAAAGACCTTATAGGCTGAGTCCAGTTCCAACTTACAATAACACAGGGCCTTGAATCATCACAGCTTTATCTTGAACCACGTCCCTGTCTCTAAACACAGGGCATAGCGTGGCACATGGAACATGTCAAGCCTTGCAATGAAGCTGTCCTTATTTTCATTGCACTGAGGCGGATACATTTGGTATAGCTACCTTGGCACCGCACGGCATTTTTCACAGCAAGCTGGCAGTTGACAAAGAGACAATGACAGAAAAAGAAAAAGAGGATATGGAAGGATCAAAAGGTCTGAAAGTGGTTAAAATAAACAGAGATGGGGGGGGAGGGGGGGAGCAAAACAGGTTTGTCAGTGATTTGCAACGAAGCAAGGATGAGCAGCTGTCACATCGCAGGCCTTAACAAAACATCAGGATCATCATCACATAAAGATGTGATTAAAACCATCTCGCGTTACGCCTCGCACCCCTTCTCTCACAAGGAATATATTCTTTGCCGCTCCCCTTGTTTTCCCTTTCTTTTAAATGGTGGTTATAATTTGGTTGTCTGGAGGGGTGCCAGGGAATAAACTGTGTAGTGTAGTAGCCATGCCTGAGCAGGCACGCAGCAGTCCGGGCTGAGCCTAGGGACCGGTGCCAAAACAATTCTCCGTTTAACACTGCAGCCATGCAAGCTCTGTGTACTTTACCTAAGCCACCATGCTGGAAATGTCAGTCTTCAGACATTTTGAAATATGGCCTTTCTGTAAACCACCCTGATCACAGTGTTAGTATTAACAGTAATGTATCTACTCTGGTTTAAATGATCATGCGCTTATTCTAAATGCTTCCCAAATTGTAGTGCACACACAACAATTGGTGCATTTATATTCTGACATGCTTAAATAAGGATAGGGCTCAGGAGGATTAAGTGGTGAATTTACAGAAAGGTAATATTTCAAAATATCTAAAGACGGACATTTCCAGCATGGTGTCTTAGGTAAACATCTCAGGAAAGCTTCTATAGCTTCTACAGTATATTCAACTCAGCACATTATTTACAGAGGTCCAACTGAGCTAATGGAAAACAGCTAAGAAAGAAAACGTTTGTCTTTTTTTTTGAGATGTAAAAAACAACAACAAAAATACTAACGAATAAAAACAATGTACAGTAAGTGAACGCAGAAGCTTCGCAATACTACCTTTGTTTATTTTGTAGAGGCAACGCCAATAGGTGTCCATCTAAGTAATTAGCAGGTGCTTAGTCCACCTTCAACCAATCAGAACAAGAACCATGCAACGATGAATTTTGAACACAGGCACTTAACTGTCTGGGTACAAAAGTTTGCTATTGGCATCCAAACTGAAACCAATGCTGATGTTCAGGAAAGTCTTACAAAGTTACGTTGTTCAATTGACTGTATATTTTAATGTATGTGATTTGTATTTTGTACAACAAAGGTACAATCCATTCATAAATGCTTGAATCAACAATTAGGCAGGATAAATAACTAGGTTATGTTGATGTTCCTTGGTTGGTACTGTATCTACATTTTATATATTCTTTATATTTTAATCCTGAGTTTATCTTTTTTTGTAATGAATTCAATTTATATAGTAGTTAGTAGCCAACAGCAAGGAAACAAAATGGCAGCAAAGTAGTTTGTGACAAGGAGAATCAACCCAAATGTAGTGGAACATGCTGCATTTTAATAAGCACACAGTCATAAACGGTGGCAGTCTCAAGAAATGTTATGATTAAATTGTATCTGCTTAATCGCCACAGCCACAGTATTCATAATTCAACTACGCCAGCACAGCTGGGATGCAGTTTCACTTTGTATGGGGAAAGGAAGTATGAGCAAACGCCCCATAGTTAGGACAGAGCTGTTGCACTACATACATTGATACTTTTGGTTCTTAAACATCACACGCTACTTGTAATAGGAACACCATGCACATGGAAAATAGATGTCAACACAAGAAGTGTACAGAGCCAGGAAGGTGGGGGGGAGTAAATAGGAGGGTGCAGAGGAGACTCAGACAGAAGGAAATAGGTGGAGTAGGAGGAGTAGGAGGAGGAGAGATGTTTAAGCTGATTTATCTCAGACGGTAATAAACCGGGCATCTCCCTCCCTGCCTGTTTAATATGCGAATATGCAGAGCATCCCGCTCCTGACAGCTCACCATTAATAAAAGCATGGCTGGGAGTGCTGGTAGCCATAGCTCATCTATATGAAAATACATGATGATGGCTTTACACAGAGTCATCGTTTAGAATAGAGTGCATGTGCCAGAGGGAAAGGGGCAGATTGTACATAAGGCCATAGTTATACGGAAACGTCCAGCCCAGATCCGGACGTTGGACCTATAAGCCATGGTGCACATGAATGACTTTGAAACTATATTGCACACACAGTATCTTGCTCTATGGTGTCCATATGGTCATGGACAGTACCGTGTCGCTTAACACTAAATTAATGAACCCGTTGCAAAGATGATAGGTATCTTTATAGCACTCTACTCTCTCATTTTCTTTAAAACAAAAAGTTTGTACAGCTCAAATAACCATGTAAGATGACATGGTGCTTATACTGTACAAACTGTATATCTTGGGTTTAATGTATTAAAAAACCAGTCTGGGTTACATCTTATTTCCTAAGTTCAAGGACTGATTTATGGAGAATTGTATCCATTCCTAACAAACAGTCCTTTCCCGGATTACAGACATCTCCACATTCCCGATGGTCGTGCATCACACCTGTATATTACCTCAATCCACACAGTCTCCCAGCAGACAGTGCCACAAGGAGAAGCAGAATCGGGGAAGAAGGGAATCACAGGAAGGCTATGGACCTGGTAAGTCCAGCCCCAGAGGGCCTGGTAATACCCACTCCCAGTCCATGTATTTTGCATGAACAATCCTCAGAGGGCACAAAGGATAGGAATCTTACACTATTTAAATACAGGATTTGGGACATCAAAGCCAGGCTGATATTGGAATAACAGAAATAATTAGTGGTGTGGAAGGAGGCAGAAATAGCCACATTTCCATAAGATGATAATTAGTCCCAGGGCTAGCTAGGTCAGGACAAAGACTGTTTGCTGAAGCTTTGTTTTACATGAGAGCTCCAGCTGGTATTCTATAAGGTGAAAGTGAAATAAAGCTGAAACACTGTCATCGTTTCAAGTCATGTCATTGTAAATTCATGTTTGAAATGGCTTGTTCTTTATCTGTGTTATTTTAATATAAGCATCTGTACATGTAGTTAAAAAAAAAAAATTTTGTTTTATATATATATATATATTTTTTGTTTTATTATTATTATATTGTTATTTTTTGTAATCTCAAGAATTACTGAAGAGAGCTAAGGGCATGCACATTATTAATAGCACAAATACATGTAGACTATAACCTATTTCTTTATGGTATTGTGAAATTGGGTCAAATTGTTTTGATTCAGAGAAACTCACAGTTTATTCTTTTGATCAACTGCAGTGACGACATATGCTCGTCAAACACAATAACTACGTGACTACGTGCATGACATGATACTAGATGAAACGTACTGAAACCACGCTCATCCTAGATCTTAAATGAAAAGAGACCATGCCTCAGGTCCACTCTTAACTTTGTATTTTGCTTTATTGTTTTCACTTATGAGTAAACAGAAGGGAGGGAGTAAAAGCATTTTATTTTCTCCTGCTGAGAGCGACGTTTAGAGGGGCCAAGGAGTCTGTCTTTATATCTAATAACCCTGCCACATGCTTGCCAGCACAGGAGAACCCTGGCAATGAGCAGGGAGGGAGTCACAGAGCCATTTAGAATAAGGCTTGGCTCAGTTACTGAAATCCACACTGCTATTAGAAGACTGATGTTGGAAGCTCCAAATCTCCCTCTAGTTTCTTCTATGATACATATCTTCAGCGACTGGCTGCATCTTATGAACCGGACCGCTTGTGCCACTTTACATTCAGTCAATCGTGGTTTAAAACAAAACTTAAAAAAATTAATATACTCAGGAACTGATGTATTAGACATTGAGTGACAGTTGACGTGAGGACATAAGAGAGGCAAGAGAAGAATATGAGTGTAGACTGCAATGAATGACTAATAGAAGCAAGGAATAAAACTGAAAACATGAGGTGATGTGATCAATTAAAAAAAGCTTACTTCTGAATTGAAGTAAAACAAGTTATGCTTCCACAAGACATGTTAATAGTCTTTTCTCTGTCATTTTGCATCTATTAACAAAAGTGGCTATGATGGAAAAAGCATTCTTTACCATGTCAAATGTAAACCCCTGGCACCTGTTTATAGTACACCCAAGTTGACAGAATTAGCGACACGCTGGATGGAGCATCTTTTCAGCCTTCAGACCAGACCAGCAGCCTGGGAGACAGTGTCCCCTGGTGTCAGCTCTCTGTCTCATCTGGCTTCCAAGCACAACACTAATAACATGCTCCTTCAAGCCAACCTCATAAACATATCATTATCTAAGAGTCATTGCCGTCCGAATGGCTGCCAGTCAATCTTCGACTCCCCCTTTTGTAAACGGCCCCTGCCATTATGTTGTGCACTAATGTTGAATGGCGCTTGTGTCTTCAATCCAAACATCATGGAGCAATTATATATTTTGGTCAATGGTAGCTGGAACAAAAATTGGCCTTGTTGTTGGCAGGAGGGAGCACTTTCAGCACCAGCACCCATTATGGCAATGAGAAGATACAATAAGCATCCATCATATATTAGAGGAAGAGGCTGTCCCTTTCCTCATCTTCAAATTGAATTCATAGGGCCCTAGTTTCCCGGTCAAGACACAAGCAGGAGTTCATGGTGCAAGTCTAAGGCGTCAAGTCAAGTCTAAGCCAATGCTTTTTTGCTCATTTCGGGACGTGGCGGTGACAGTAATAGGTTGCAACGGTGGCACACTTTTAAAAGGGCTGGTTTAGAATGAATAAATTATCAGTAGGAGTGGTGGGGGCTGACTTCAATTCTGGCCAATCAAATCAGCTCCCCTCATTCCCATTAAATCAGTGCACTCTCTGTCAATGCAAACTGCCAATTTCATAATGAATGGCGAAAGTCTTGACAGAAAAGCTTCTCGCAGGAGGAAACTGTTGTCCTTGTTCAGGAGATGCAGAGTCACTAAGTGTGCGTATATGGCACCTCTAATAAACCACCAAGGTTAAGGATAGCAGACATCATTCACAATATTTCACATAACATACGCAGAAGTGTGATTTTATATAACTGTGCTTAGTGCTCCTCACCTAAAGCTGGGAAACCACACAATGACTGCGTCTGCATCAAGACGAGGTCTGACCAGGGTAAATTCTTTTCATTTTTAGCCAACATTTATTTTTATTTGACACCAAACAAGTACTGTGCCACATGATTTGAACACTCTCTCACTCCCAAACCCATTTCGGTGCAAGGGATGTCATGGTAATATGGGAAATGATCAAATGTGCCCAGGTGAGAGAAAAGTCCACCTTACTCCCATTCCCATTGTCACAACATCTGTGTCAGTGCTACAACTGGCCTTATGCCATCTGAAAACTAGAGCCATAACAAGATGTACTGTATGGCGTCTGTGCTTTATGGGTGAAGGCTTTAAATGATCTTATACATAAATCACAAAAGTTTATATGTAGCAAATGTTGGCTAACAGGGGAAAGAAGCTACTCCTCTCAGGAACTATTTTCTCTCAACTTTGCACTTTTTAGTTCTGTGTTTTTTCTTCCACCAGACAGTATGTGAATCCTCATCATTTACATGAGTCATAGCCCTGTGAAAGCACACCTGTAGCTCAACAAAGGTTCTCGGTCAGAGACCATCAGGGCCCTGTGGGCACTCGAGGCCTTTGTGGGCCGAGGAGCAGGCCAAGCCCTGCATGGACGCTGGTAAAGCTGCTGACTGGACACAATCTTTGTTGCGTGCTGGGTGCCTGTGACATCGCGTCACCCTCCTGTTTCTGTGTTTTGCAATCGGGGGCAGGCTCAAGCTCATTGTGTGCACACGTCCTGGATCACCCTATCCCTTCACACCCATTGTCCCCTGCCCCTGGACGCATGGTTGCCGCATGCTCTCACTGTGAGGTATGGAAGGCACATGCTTTGCTCGTCATGGCACAGATCAGTGGAAGTGAATTCCTTTAATATAGATGTAAATATGTACGATTCACAGTAAGATACAACCAAGTACTGAGCGGAGTGTGATTGAACAGGAAAAACATGGGGCAGGACAGCCTAGTGGTTAGGTTGGTAAACTCCCAGCTGAAACGTCCTGGGTTTGGTGGGTGCTAGGAATCTTGCTCATGCATCCTTGAAGATAATTAGCCTTTAATGCTTTTACTGAGAATTCTGTCTTCGCTTTTAGATTGCTTTGTATAAAGGCACCTGATAACGTGTAAAGCCCTCCTACAATGCAGTATTGACATCCAAGCACATATGGAAAGCAAACGCTCTTGTCAATATATCTACAGTAGTTCACAGACAAACGTACTGTACTACCATGGACCTCTTCTTCTGAAGTTAGATACAGTTCGATTTACATTGCAACAGAATGCAAGCAGAAGCAGGCAGAACTGCTGGCTTCTACAGGCACTATCACCCAACCGAAGTGTTAAGGTGAGCAATTACCTCGTAAAGTCCCATCTAGAGGCACAAGTACCTCTGGCGAATGCTAAACCACTGTTTTAAGGGGTGCATGAGATGTCATGGAGCAGCAATTATCCTGGAACTGAGGGGTTGAGGGCATATGGCTTAAAGCTGCGGTTACCCTGCCGTTCGACAGAGAGTGTCATGTGTCTTAATCTGACCTGCTCCTTCTTCCACTCGCTCATCCCTGCTGCCTGATTCCCCTCATCTAATCTCAGCATTACTGCGCTTTCCATTCCCCAAAACTGAAAAGACATTAGCCCTCATATTAGGTCTTGTTGAATAGCACCGAGTTCAGTCAATGACGCAGAACATGTAGACCACAGTTAGAGTGCCCCATTAGTGGTGCGTAGGAATGTAATAAGTGGGAGCATAATGTCTGGCATAGGTCCCTCCTGATGCAACCCGTAGCGCTCCAGAAGCAACAGCACCTACAGGTCGCCAGAGAAACAGCAAACCGGCCACATCGCTCGCTGTCAGAGCGATTTCGCAAGACTCCCCGCTTCATGCCGGTGTGAAGGCCTATCAGTGTCCTATTATCCTGAACCTGTTATTTCCATAATCCGGCGGGTGCCGCTGCCTAGGGTTAACAGATGAGGGTGAGTGTGTGCGATGGTGGGGCGATACAGCCCCAAACGAACAGCGTGCGGTCTGATGAATGACATTTGGGCTACCACCACGTCACTTTTTCCATTAGCGAAGCTTCTTCCAGCTGCACTGTATTGAACCAGGGCTTTCAGCTATTAGCCTGATGCATGACACAGTCAATTCCAGTTACGCTTTAATAAGTGAATATTTATCTTTTCAAAGAAAGAGGAAACAGTGGAGGAGAAATTCAGTAAAAAGGGGCATGGTTTGTTTTTATCTCCAAGTGTATGCTTGCGCATGTTGGCTGGGTGTTAATGTGTGATAATGTGCATGGATGAAGTATATTTGTGCTGTATTCCGTGACTGTACTTACCTCTTTAATTTAATCTTTGTCAGTGTGTGCATGCGATAATACATAAGCTATAGGTATATTCATCACCAGATCAATGCTGCCCATCTGCACTTAATATCATAGGTTCACTTTGGACTAGAACAGTATTTTCAGTTATTAGCCTGACATTTTTGGTAAAGGGCAAAATTCCACTTAATAACATAACGTTTATTTATTTGTTTTCATTCCTCCATCCTACTATAGGATATCACATAGTCAATCACAAGCACTGCTAGCAATAAAAAATCCCAAATACCATATATGAACCACTATGAGTGTGTGTGTGCGCAAGCGATAGACACATGAACTGTGTGAGAAAGAGCAGCTGAGTAACACTCTGACAGGCTATTAGTCATAAGGCTTTAACCACTCAACGCCTATCATTATAGTAATCCATATGCTGGGATGGGTATCTTACACATTGCAACACACCCACACAGACTCATTAACACACATGCATGTCATGCTCTATGAGAATCAAGCCATCATCCAGTGATGTGACATTTGACTCACAACAAGGTCAAACGCTGTTGACAAGCAAAATATATCAGCGAATGTTTCAGTCAGTCAATGCAGCTATCAATCACTGTTAGTCTCCTCACCTGTTACCTGCTTAGCTGGGAGACACTCCTCCACAATTCACCTTAGACTCTTTAATCCCTGGTTGACAGCTAGTACCTACAGTACTGTGTCAATCTAAATTAAACACAAAACACAAAATGAAAAATGTAAATCAATCACAGTAGCATCTGTTTTTACAGTTTTATAGATTCACAAGGGTTCTTTATTTCTATAAATACAATTCCATTCACAGTTTCACAACGCAACAATGCAATCAGCAAAACTATCACAGGATGTTATGGAACTCTCAGGGTTGCTTGGAAACAGAGAGCCAATCATGTGCTTCTTTCACAGAGCCACGGGGGACTAGTTTGGCGTTAATTGCAGTGAATCCAATTTTTTAATTAAAATGAACATCATGACGATCTGACTGAATTGGGCTTTATTCCTGTTATTTCTGTCTCTCCCCTTCTCATTTTCTCTCCCCTGCAGGACAGCTTGAAAGAGTCCTGTTGTTTTATTTTAATTGGGGCAGTGATGTAATTGGCCTACTCCATGCTGGCATGTTCAATTTAGATCCTGTGTGTGTGTGTGTGTGTGTGTGTGTCTGTGTGTGTGTGCATGTGCGCATGTGTACACAGTACCTTGTGTTTCTGCATCTGTAAGGAAGTGTTTCTATGTACAGTGTACTGTATGTGTGTCTATGTGTTTATAACAGATCATGATGAAAAGACATATAAAGTCATTGATGAGAGAACCATTAATATTGAAAGAAATAACTAAATTAAAAGTTACACACAGATAAAACCTACAGTCCAGTGGATGCATGTAATATCAAGCACAGGCATGGGGACAGGTTAAGACACAGAACTCTCTCCCTTCAAGAGAAGCATGTTTATCGCATAAGCATCTCTTATTTAATAAAATGAGAGATGGATTCATTGTTTGAGATTGTGAATACCAGCACACCTGACCTTCCTTAAAGCATCTCCAAGCAAGAAACCTAAGCCATAACTGCTAAATGACCTAATTATGGGATACAAGTTGACACAATATAGAGTTGCACAACTAACAACTCAACAGATGAGACAAGAGAGGTCTATGAACTAAGCAGTGTGGGGAAAAAAGGCACATAACTTTCCATTGCAACGAAAAACATTTCTATGCAAATGTACTAAACAGGTGGGTGGGGGTGAGCGCTACTGAGGTTTGGTTGCACGTGCAAGAAAACGCAAGCTGCAAAATACAATCTAAAATCCATTGCAAAAGAAGAATCGATTGTTCGCACATTGGATTGGTCTGTGTACCTTGCAGAGGTGGCATTTCAATAAATATTCATGTGCTTCTGCTTCATCCAGATGATCGTGGTTTTAAAATCAGGGGTCAGAGGGGGAGAGTGAAGGGAGGTGGCTGCCCATGGTCATGTAAAGTGCGTGTGTGCATGTGAACAGCAACACAGACAGAAGAAGAGGAAGAGTAGAGGAGGAGTTATAACAGTGACAATATGACATTTATAGGTCCACACTTTCAGTGACAATGAAGTGATATGAGAATTCTGCGCTGGTAGAGATAGCAGCAGCTTTGAACAGTGGCCCCCCTATGCCTAATAATATCATGGTAATTAGCATATGCTTTGATTATAAAGGTCACCAGCTCAGCCTAACAGAACATCATGTGAAGTGTACCAGGGGAAGATCATTTAACAGTCTATTTCCATCTGCTTTCATCTTTATTCAACTATTTGTTTCGCCATATTTCTTTAGGGCCAGCGAATGTTCGACACTTCGCAAAAGGGAGAACTATGGGAGAACTTGCGTTTGACATTTACTGTCAGAGAGCGTCTTTGCATGTTTTTTCCATGTAGAATGCTGATCTCAAAGTCAATAAGTTACCGTGCCATCTCTCTGGTTGGAAACACAGAAAGAATATGTACTGAGTGACTTGTATCAGGAATCTCTCAGGTCCCTGAATTAGTCAACCTTTGAAACTACATATACTAATCTCACCTGAGTACTTTATACTTTGTAATATGACAAAAATATTACAGTATTTCAGCTGTCTGTGCTAACCTAATTTTAGTATTTTACTTATTCTAGCTGTATAGTTTTGTGTTATAAGATACAGTATGCAGGGTTTCATTCAAGTATGCATACTGTAGGGACATATGTAATACATTACAGTACCATGCCTATAGTTTTTGCTATTCTGTAGATAAACTGTAATACTACATTACTTTTCACACATATTTGCTTGCTAGCAAAAAAGGTACAGTATAGGTGGTCTGATAAGCTTTTCTTGTTTACAGATCTCAAACATACAGTAACTTGCTCCAGTGATTAAACTCTACGGTCTGTCCATAGACAGTGCTCTGCCAGGCTGGTGGGCTTATTTTAATTCTCCCCATGCAAATACGCTAACAAACAGAGAGTGGGTCCCCTTGGGAGACCATTGTAAACAAGTGGGCATGATGCACAGAGTACAGTCCCACTCTTTATGTGCAGAGGAAAATATGCTCCTTTCATCTGAAACAAACAAGTAGATAAACCAACGCCTACACTCACTACACCCTGCTTTAATTATCACATTCATTTACAATGTTTAATCTGTGTGCAACTCCAAAATACAACAAACAAACAAAAGACAGGCCATGGTATTTCTATTGTTTTGTTTGTCGGAGCAGCATTTAGTGGATTTATCTCTGCACAACAATGTCCTGGTTTTGCCTCTCTCTATCAATTCTACAGAAGACATTTCTAGCTTAATGATGTGGGTTACATACAATAAAATAATTTATTAAAATACTGAGTATCTGGGCTATACAAAGATCTGTAAAAATTTACAGAAAGTAAAAAAAAAAATCTTTCATTTCTGGCATGGATATTAATATTTTAGGTCAGGCTCAATTCATGTCCAACAACTGATCAAACATTTAAATATCTTCCCTGCTGAAGCGCTTTCCCTGGTCAGCAGTCCTGGCGCGACTATGAAAGGAAAGCGCTGTAAATTATTCCTTTTGGAATAAAAACAATAATAAATCATGTACATCAATACCAGACTGGTACACTGTGCCGAGGTACGAAAATACCACGGAGACACCAGATAAAGTGGCACATAATCTCCCAAAAAATAAAAGTTAAATTAAAGTCCAGCCAGGGTTGTTTCAGTGTAAGGCCTCTCCATTACCTACACGTCTACAGAGCACGGTCACCTGAGCTCTGTCCATTTATTATCAAAGCACACAGCACATTTGAACCTGGGGGAAATATGATGCCTCGACAGGTCCCATGTCCAGCCAGACAAACTAGCTGAAGTTTCACAATTATTGGTGACCAGGCAAAAACTAAATAAATAAATAAATCAAAATCTCCCCTACACATCAACACGGAACCCTACCCCTGCTAGACGTATAGATCGCTCTGCGGTTGCGGTCTACGAGGTAAGTGAAGGTGTGGGTGGTTTTGACCATATAAGCATGAAAATATATAAAGGTAATAATAAGGTTTTTATACTAAATGTTAGACCGCAAAATGTCTGTGGTGCATATTCCTAAATGTAAAGGTTTCATTCCATTACATACAGCTCAGCTGATATGATGGGGCATTTCCATTGTCTTGAAAAATAGTGTTTATAGATAAATATATTTTGGATATAGTGTAATGTCCATGCCCTTGACAAAATAAACATGCTACTGGATATTGAGTTTCAAATGAAATAAAATGACACGGTGGCACAATAAAGAGCAGCAATAGAATTATCCTTTGTGAGTGTATCATCAGTGCTACATGCTTTATAGATCTCTCAAAACATCACTTTAATAGAGACAATTCAGTCTTGCATGAACGCACAATAATTCAGGATTTTATCTTTCTATGTAAAATGAAAAAATATAACTGAAAATGTAATTAAAACATGTTACATGTCCTTCAGTGATGTTTAACAATGCTCGGACATGTATTGTGTATTTTTACTACACTTGTGACAGGGCCATGGAGGCTCAGGTTCGTCCTCTGTTCTTTAACTTTGATCACACTGTTTTAAAGAAAATGTAATGTTTCAGAAAGCGCGGCACCACATCTGTAGGGAAGTCCCCTGGCTTGAACACAAAGAGACAGGAAAGCAACTCAGTACAGCACAAGAGGCCCACTACACAAATGACACAACATCTCAGTCAGCCTAACGTGACCTTAAAACCTTTTCACTAAAAAAGATCAAACAAGGCCAAATATAGCAAAGTGTTTGCATGCCTAGACTGCATAGCATTCAAAATCACAGTGGATAGGCAATTTTTTAAATACATGGTTTTTATTAGACTACAGCTGAAAACTGTGACTGTGTATTTTGTACATATACTGTATAATATAGCAAGGGATAGGCCATAATACTCATAAAACTAATCTGAAATTCAGCAC
>JAODUG010000018.1:3928849-3939901 GCA_027564795.1 Aphredoderus sayanus | reverse complement strand
GTATAGGTAAATGGTAGACTCATTCCCATGGGCCAATAGTAGGACATAAATATCTCAGTATATTTATTTTATTTATTTTTTAATCCAGGGAGATGATAATGTTATATACAACCAAGGCAAGACAAAGTAAGTCCTACTGTAAACACCTGTAAAACATTTCCTGAGCCCGAGAAAATATTAAAGAAAACATAAAACGTACTTAAGTGCGTACTTTCCCCATTATGTGAAAGAAAAAAAAACAAGAAAAAAAAAAAACAATATATACCAGGGGATCAAAAAATGGCAACTGTATACAGTACTGTAGCATAAGGTTAAACCAGGTAAGGCCAGTCATCCGTTTCTTTAAAAGGGATACATATTTGGAATGCCCAACCGACTCAAATACAAATTCAAACTGATCTGAAAACTATTTTAGTCTTGCAATGTCTATTATGTATATTCATTCTTGCAATGTCAAATTAGTTTTAATTTGACTAACCATGAATATAGGTCTTTAGCCATTAGCCTTGGCAATAAACCCAATATGCAACACATTTTTCCAGGTTATTGTGACCTGTGCACATGTAATCTGTAACCAGTATGTTGTGTTGTCGTTGTTTTTAATAAATTAAAAGCTAAAAACATTTAAATAAAGACATTCACCAAACGATGCACATTTGAACAGTAATTAACCTTTGAATAATTTGAGTATGAACAACAGAAGTAAGAGAGATCTTTATCGGTGTAGAATTAGCGCTCTACCATGCTAAAGGAGAAAAAAATAAAATAGAAGAGAGATCTTTATCGGTGTAGAATTAGCGCTCTACCATGCTAAAGGAGAAAAAAATAAAATAGAAGAGAGATCTTTATCGGTGTAGAATTAGCGCTCTACCATGCTAAAAGAGAAATAAATAAAATAGAAGAGAGATCTTTATCGGTGTAGAATTAGCGCTCTACCATGCTCCATTTGGGAACTGCATGGGGTGAGCCAATTAAAGAGGGGGAGCCTTCGAATGAGCTAGCTCAGCCAGAGGACACATTTGGGAGGAGAGAGAACCTTTCTAAGGAACAGGATGGAGCCTTGCTGAACCAGCACTCTGCAGAAAAGGAAGAGAGAGATAGTGCACGGACGAGAGACACAGAGAGAGAGAGATAGAGAGAGATGGAGAGACAGAGAGAGGAGGAAAGATCACAATCAAGCATTTGCATGGTCAACACGACTACCTCCAAATATAGGTAACTATGAAGATACTTAAAGGATTAAACCTAACCCTGTCCATGATAACAACAACATATGAAAATATAATCGCATATACTATACAGTATATCAAATTAGATTCAGTCCAATTCTGGCACATAAAAAGAAAAAAAAGCTGTGTTTATTTTAAAAGTTAATTTACGGGCTGGAGGTAAATATATATTTGAATTATATTTAGACATTGGAGTACAATTCCGAAGGTAAGAACAAATATCTGCAGTGTGCAAGAAGCATTTCAACACTACTGTGCTGTGCAAGCTATTGCAAGTATATATATTTTGAATGTGGTTATAAAGGCACCGTAAAATGAAATGGGCTGTACGTAGAAGAAAGAGCATACTGTGTGATAACTAATCAATGTATTACAAACAGAATGTGTTTTTCTTACATATACAGTAATTAACCAATTGAAGGTATACAGTTAGTCTCATGTTAGTCATTATAGCCAATGTGTTAAATATGAGTAAAGTACTAATGTATTTCAATGTAAATCTGCCACAACTGTTATGCATTGCCTGATGTTCTTTTTCATCCTCATTTAAATTATACATTATGTTTATTCCAACACTACTTTCCAAGTCACTGATCTTATTTTATAAAGACTCAGGTTTGTTTTCATCAACCTCTAATAAATGTATGGTATTGCATTGTGTGTTTATTCAGATGCTCTCCAATACAGTATCAGAAGGCCCTTCCAACGCTTTAATATACAGTGTATCCAGCACATAATACACTAAGAGTAATGAAACGCCTATAGTGCTCAACAAGTGGGCTATTGATCATTACAGCCCATCTCATTCAAACTGAGCTCTTATTAATCTTCCTCATTATTTTCTGCTCTTTTGGAGTTCCCTCATGTTTGCCATAATGAAGCTTTCACTGACGCCTCAAAACAACACCCGCAGAATTGATTATATCCAAAATCTCTTGTAAAAGGATTTCAGTGCAGTGAGCTGTGTGCATTTTGTGTATGTACTTCAGTGCGTGAGTGCATACGTGTGTGTGTGTGTGTGTGAGAGAGAGAGAGAGTGTGTGCATGTGTGACAGTGATGCCACTGGTCTCTAACACACACAAACCATTAGTATATTAGCTGATGCTGTGAGAGCACACCAATGACTGAAGAAGTTAGAACAGGTTCATGCTGAGGACAAAGGGTTTCTCGAAGTACATACCTAAAGGGGCTCTAAAGTTACTGAGGACTGGCATGGTTTAAATGATCTGACCCTGCGGAAATGTAGAATATACCCATGGCAGTAATTGTATCTCACAGCTGGAGGGATAGTGGTAGGCAAAGAAAAGGGGAGGGCACGGTATAGCTACTGAACAGCTAGTAAAAACAGGCCTCTTCCAACTGTGTCCATGATAATCCAGTGAACCAAAGCACAACCATACACAGCAACAATTCAAAACATTATTTTCTATTTTATTATTAACCTTACTGCATTTGACAATATGACTTCACTGAATCGATTTTATTCCTTTCAAGTAATTTATAATTGACACATTTGTGTCCAGAATTATTATCCTTTATGTTGAAAAGCAGCATTACAAACATGTTACATGGACATCAGTTCTGATTGGCTGGCACTGCTCTCTGCTCCTCTCCCTAAATATGTCCCAGGTTTGCACCATTTCCCTCCAATGACAGCCATGTACAATGAGTTTCAAACACCAACAGGGAACTGGGCAGAAAAGGGGGCTGGGGGTGCAATTAAATATGTTTTACTCGCTTGGCAGTCACACTGACATATTTTAAGGTTAAACCACCTTATATAATTTGCTTATATGTTTATATACATGTTAGTGTAGTGTAGTGATATACAGTTTGTCTGTGAAGCCAATTTATATGATCGATGTATTTGCTTATTACAATATTATAGAGAATCAGTGATAAAATAAAAAATGTATGCTTTGCAATGCATGGGAAAATACTTTAAAACATAATGGGCGATTAAATACCCATTACCCTTTGCAGTTCCAACCACTTCACAGTAACACACACTGACTGCAGCCTACTCATGCAGTGTGAACCTATCATGTCTGTCCTGTGGATATTGTCAAAATGTCAAGTGTATGTGAATCATTATGATAACAATGCCCTGAAAGAAGTGAACAAAAATACTTAGTCAAGAGATTTGGATTGAAAGTGGCATGTTTAGATCATGTAAAGATTATTTGAAATACAATCATAGTGTATCAATACAGCCCTTATCCAACCTTTGTGATAACTTTTTTAACAAATGTAAAAATTAGAATATTCCCTTTCGATTGGATGGCAGTTCTGTCGAGGTTCTAAAACCTTCCTAATGAGGTATTTGTTTCTCTCTCCCTGCCAGCCAAAGCCCCAGAGTTGTGGTAAACAGAGGGGGTTTAGCATGGTGTGGGGTGGACTGCACTTCTCATGCCTAATTCATGCCAGTGAGTCTGGGGAAGGCACGAGCAACGACCAACCCGTCTGAGCAAGTCTTTCATATTCTAATCATCCATGTTGCAGGATATATCTGCTCCACAGCATACTCTTGTTAACAGGACTCAACATACAAAACTAACACCATCTCAAACTATTAGGGAGAGAGAGAGAGTGAGAGAAAGAAAGAGAGAGAAAGAGAGACACAGAGATCATTTAAATTAATCAGGTGAAATTATAAAACCCAAAACAGTTTCTATATAAATGTATATACAGTAGTCATATGCTCAATAAATTTATACATTTATGTTTGGAAATTCTGTAGCTAATAATACTTTATCTGTCAATAATTCAAAAATTACACTTGACTAAAGGGGCCAAACCAGCAATTGATAAATATTGCAGAGAACAGGATAAAACACAGACATTTTAAAAATCAATGCAAAAGATTTTAGGAAAACTCTCATGTATCTTTAAAAAGGTAGCCATGGCTTTATTGCAGTTTTACTGTAAGAAAGAATTCTGATATTGCTTCATTTTTGATTTTATGATGAGCTGTCATTATAATAGATACGATTTCTTAGAATCCACTCGATGGTTGGACACATATGAGCGGAATATTAGACGCTGTTTCAGCATTATGATCCATTAAAACTGGAAAAGGAGACGTATCTCATTCACTGAAAAACCAATGATTATCAAGCTAATATTTCTATGTCTTTTGTCTTTTGAACAAAAAAATAGCCCCCCCCCCCCCCTCCCCCATTAAGTGCAGCCGTTAATTTAGTCTTCAAACTTTTAGACTAATGACCATTAGCTCATACTGTGTGCATCGCAGTGAGGCATTTCTGTCATTAAATCACATCACTTCACACTTTAATTTAGTCTTCGAATTTGCTACACAAATTTTGTATGGTCAAGATTACATGCAGTATACACCAATACAATAGATAAATATCATTTTTAAATCATCTGGTGAACTTGCTCACTTCCCTCAACCCCATTGGGGGGGGGTAGGGTTCTGACCTTCAGTTTGATAACAAATGCTTGTTAACTCCACTGTACAGTGACAGTTGGAACAAGCCAGACAGTTGAAGCCATCCTCCCACTAGAAGGGATAATGGCAGTTGGCCGTGATAGCGGCAGTTGCAGTCTGGCTGCATCTCTAGGGAGGTCGAGAGGGACAGGTAGTGGGAGAGAGAAAGCGCGTGAAGGGAGATGATGCACCAACAATGCTGCAACAGGATGAGGGAGTGTGTTATTGAAGGAAGTTGGAATATCTTTCCTCTAAAAGAGTCACAGGAAGCTGTTGCAGGCCAGTTCCATCCTTAAACATCCACATTCAATGCCATATGAACGGACAGAGAGAAAAGAAAAGATCAACACAAAGGCACATATATAGTGTAGATACAGTAGCTATTACATTCTGTGCACATACAGAGATACATGTGTGCACACAAACACAATGTAATGCACACAAAATGACAATCACAAGTTCCATATTTACTGCTTGGTGAGAAAAGGAAAAAATAGGGGAGGGGAAAAGCTCATAAATAAATGACAATGCACAGCATGCCCTGGAAATAGAAGTATAATTTTGTGTTTGTATTATATTCAGGCGGGTAAAATTTAATCTTCCTTTTAATACCCTCTATTGTATAAACAGGAGAGAGGTTGCTGGAATATAAACATTAGGAATGTAACCTTATGAAAATCGATTTGCCATTGAAAAATATTATCTCAGCCTAGTTGTTTATTAATGCTTCTTCAGGCATGTTGCCACTATCAATGGCAAAATCCTCCTATTTTTACTGTAATGTCCTTTAAAGCTAATCTATAAGAAGTGCTTGTGGCAAAGTTATGTTACGGAAATGGACAAACCCCTATGGTAAAAATGTGCAGCAGTATTGTAATCACATTTCTAAACAGAAAGTTTTCACATTCTAGAAAACCACCACAACTTTGTTCTCTCTACACCAAATTTTATTTTTATATTTATCATTGCATACGTGTCCTGCATATCAAACAGCTTAATAATGAAATAGGCCTTCATTGTGATATGTTTAAAGTAACAGAACAAATATTTCTTCACAGTGTGGACAAACTGTTTTATTACAGCTTATCATTGTCGACTGATGTAGGAGGATCGTCAATATTTGTTATGTGCTTGTTTATTGGGGGCTACAACTAAAAACGTACACCTCTACAAAGTGTTGTGCTGAAATCTAGATCTGAGCTCCTGTCATATCATACTGTAAATGGTCGAGCCACAGAAACCAAACTATTCTGCCAACAGACTAATCGCCTGGGCTGGTAAGCCAATCCTCCATAGACACACCGCAAGTATGAAAGTGTGTCTGCAGCCCCGATTATTTATTCATTTTGTTTGATTCGGGACGATGTTCCTCCCTTGAATTACCGCTGCTCCTATCTGGCAAGAGCGCTGGCACCATGCCCTCTGTTTAAGATATCAAAGATTTGCGGCATCTCATTGCTTTGCGTTGGCTCTTTGGGGAGTTTCACTAAACATGAAATGGATAAAGCCACAGTGATGTACTGTAGGGAAAGAGAAAGAGGCAGAAAGGCAGAGAGAGAGAGAAAGAAGGAGAGAGAGGATATGAGGAAGGGAGGGAGAGCGGATAGTGAAAAGATGTAATGGGTTCTTCTGTTTCACCGAAAGACGTACTGTTGCTACATCCGGAAGCTGCAGCCTTTCGCAGCGATGTGAGAGCGTAGTGGTCTCAGGAGAGTTGGGCTGCAGGGAAGAAGGCTATAAAATATCACCGGAGAGGACTGATTGGGACTGTGTGTTTCTGTAATCTGTGTATATTAGCTACGGCAGATTAATTAATTTCCTGCTTTGGTTTCATTTCGCCATTATAACAGAGAACATAAACAGAGTGACTAAACCTTGGAAAATACGTAATAACACTGTAATTACAGACTTCATCTTTTCTTCTGCAAATATTAGCTGAGTACGGGGTCTACAAAGTGTCAATTACTCGAACAAGTATATATAATTGTAAAAGTCTAATACTTAACCATTCATGTATTAAATAAAAGTGTGTCTTTCTTCTGTATTGTTGAGAATAATCAGTTTTAGCCATGTACCGTTAGTCATTTAGACTTTAAGTTACTATCCAAAGCCATGAGAACATGTTGAAGAAAGCTTTGCTTATAGCCTCTCTACTGTGTATGTAACCAACAGCAAACCTCTAGTCAAACTGTGAATGCCATATCCGATGCCCTTATTTAGAAGAACATACCATCATTAGTGGCCTGGTTTAAGGTGTTCCTGTGTCAGATATTCACTGGTCACAACAGCAAGATCCGTATCCTCCAAAACGGAACTGATATAAAATCACCTCTGCATAATGGCCGGGGGAGAACAGCGGGACACTGGGGATAATACCGCATTGGGTTTCTGATTTCATCCCTAAATCGGCATAAAGCATCCTTTTGCCTTCAGATAGATTACCTGTCTGTGCATTAAGTACAAGTTAGACCGCATCTGAGACCACAGGAGACGCCAGCTCGCCCCCCCCGAAAGGCGCTGCCGCCCGCGGCCTCTTCGAAACCACAGGGCTATTACATCTGCCTGTTAAAAGCTTGGAGGCAGGGAGACATCCAAACAGTCAATGTCAGAGCTCAGGGAGAGCTCACGCCAAGGTGACTGAACTCATCCCTCTCCATCCAGGCTTCACTTGCGTCTGATGGCCCCCGTGCTTTACTCTCGCCCCTGCCCTTTTACACTGGCTACATTAACAGCTGGAACAAGCATTACTTTCCCAGCACGCTCAATCCCTTTAAAGTGAAGACAGCGAGGCAGACAGAGGCAGGCTGGATGAAGCACAAAGTGCGAGTGGGAGAGGAGTCGTTGGAGACGAGGACTCTGCATGGGATCAGAGAATCAAGCAGAGAATCAAACATACCGGAGGCCCGTGTGATCAATGGCCTCGATTGAGAGCCAATGGATTTCACATTATAACCACCAAACTCATTATTGGCTGAGTTAGCGTCCACTTGCTAACGCCCCCTCTTTCCTGTTCTTCTTTTGGAATGTTGATCAATGTGGAGAGATGCCATCTACGCCTCTCTGCCTCTGCCTCTCTCTCTCTCTCTCTCTCTCTCCCCCTCTCTCTCTCTCTCTCACACACACACACAGCCTTCTAGAATTAGAGGAAGTAGTGAAAGGTGGAGAGGTAGGGGGGCCACGGAAAATCGCACAGCTTACATGAACAATGGCTCAATTAGAGAGGTCTGTTTATGTTATGAGATTGCTTTTCTTATGCTAATCTGAACACTTAACTAAATGCTCCTCAATAAGGGGTTTGTGCTCTTTCAGGTTAGCTCACCATTTCATTATGTAGTCACGTGTAAGCAGCTCTACGCGCTGACCGCCTTCGTAAATCATCTTCATGCAGGGGGCGGTAGGGGGGGCTGCTGATATGTAAGTGGATTTCGGGGGTCGTTTTCTTCTGCTTGTATTGGTAAAAGCTCCCTTAATCAATCATACATCTCCATTGATGGTTATGTGTGTGTGTGTGTGCGCGCGCGTACAGTGTGTGTGTTGTGTGGGTGCGTGCATGCATGTTTGTGTATGTGCACTTGCGTGGTGAAGAAAAATAAGGTAGGACACATTACATTGATTATTTCTTTTAATACTTAAACAATCACTGCACGGCCTAAATGAATTGCTCATTAAAATGCAGATGGCAACACTTACACACACTTAGAGATCATTTCCATTATTGCTGGACGACACTCAAACAAAGTTGAAATGTTATGCTTTTCGCTTCACTGGGAGTAAGGAATTGCTAGCGATTTCCAGCAAGTTCATATTATTTACAAAAAAGGTTGGTGAATAAATGCCAAAAGTGAATGGAGGAACAACACAAATAACACAAAATGAAACAATAACACACTGCCAAATGTGTCTTTTATGTGTGAGCTATTACCAGAATGGCTTTGACGTGTAAGAATTGGTTACACTCTTCATGTCTAGGCCTACTTTAATTGATGTGGTGAGGAATGAAAGCAAGCTTGTTGAGATGTGTGTCAACAGTGTATGTGTGTGCGTACCTTTTGCATGTTAGTTGAGCACAGGGCATTGAGTGTGGATAATGTGTGTTTATGGTTACGGGCATTTAAGCGGAATGGCGAAGTGTGTTCCCATTATAAAAATAAGAGGCTCCACGGACCTTCATGTAAGTAGGGAGTGCATGCAGTAAATAAAGCACTCATCTCTCAGACACTCAGAGACCCAAGTACCTCTCCACTTCCTCTCACCCCACCCCTTTTTCCCTCCTCTGTCTCCAGCCCTCCAGTCTTTCCCCCTCCTTAACCATGCTTGTACATTTACTTTCTGTCCTACTCTCTTCTATATGTGTCACACTCTCCCTCTCCGCTCATGCGATCAGCCAATTTATCATTATTGTAATCAACCCAATGGAGTTCCCACGGCAACCCTGCTGACCCTGCCTGGACATCGCTGAAAGCCGAAAGTCAGACCTGCCAACTACTGAATCATTGCATTTATGAAATATTAAACAGGAAGAGAAGTTTATCTGTCAACAAAGCATGCAAATCGGTGATTGAGGCAGTATATGTATTTTCTGTTATTTTTCTGTATTTATGTACTGTACATACAGTATACTATATACTGTATGTACATATGTTTATCTATCATTAGTTTGTTATGTTACAATACAGACCAGCAACAATTTGGGCGACTTAGGGCCAAAGAGTATTTTGTTCTAAAATCAACATTGTCAGTGTTGCCTACAGTATTGACCACTTTAGCAATGTCTAAGAAATAGCACTGTCATTAAATCCCACTTTAGACAGTTTAGTTTAAAAATATATCAGGACATACGATATAGAGCTCATGTAATTGTATTGCAGATACAAAGCTTACAAAGCTTACAAAGCTTAAATGACTGAATGAGTGATTTGAGATACACATTTGCTGTATTTAAGGCAAGATTCACATCAGGCATTAGCCTATATTATGATTATGCAATATGATTATGCTTGTTATTCTAATTGGGCCCATCTAGGGTGAGAATTAAAATATCAGTCATCCAACGGAAGCCCCAATGACTGATTATATAATGTTGCATGTGTTATATTTGACGTGCGGAAAACCGCCAAGAATATGGCAGCTGGGTGAACAATGAAGCAAAGTGAACTGCTAATTCAGAGTGAATGTCAGGCAAACTCATAATTGTATAATTCGCTTCTTTCCTGGAGCACATGACCCATGGCACATTGAGGCAATAGATTGTGACTTCACCCGCACATGTAAAGTTTAGACAGTGTTGTTAAGAAAATGTGAATTATAGACAAGCTTGGAAATACTTTGCAATGAACGCTAATGCGTTTTCCACACAATCATTTCTTCCATAATGTTTAGTGGTAACATTTGGTATACCATATTGCAAACTCTACAAACTGTAGTGCAAACTATTCCTTCTAATGTTTCCTTTTCAAAAGATTTTATATATCATAACTTTATAATAAATGTTTTATACTATATCAAAGAGTAAAATGCCCTTTTTCCATCACTACATACAGTACTGTACAAGAGGGTAATATCTATTACACATCAGACGTACTGCATACAGTACATGCGGTGGATTACATTTCAATGTGTGGAGATTTGAATGTACTGTGTGGCATGGAAAACAGTGTATGTGAAACAGAAATTAATGGACAAGAAATTCATGAAGACAGGAAAAATATTAGACTTCCAATTTACTTTCTCTCGCCGTCGTTTTTTGTTGTTCCTGGCAAATACTTCAACTAATTTTTCCAATAGTGTCTTTCTTGCAGCAAACCTTCCCTATTACCTTCTACAAATGGCTGATCCAGAGCAAGGGATTAACTAAACACACATTTAGGGCCTTGGAAAAATGGACACGTCCACAGATTTATTGCCATTTATTATGGTTGTTCTTGTTTTAAGCGAAAGCTCCCTCTAAACGCCATCATTGGATAGTCTGTTTCTCTGGCTCGCACAAACCATTAGCGAGAGAATTTATGCATTTAATACATTAGAATAGAAAATGAATTTAAAAAGAAAATGCCATGAGAGAACACATTATCTTTCCTGTCTGCAGTTTTTGGGTTCAATATTTGGCAGCCTTGTCGGTAAATGAAAGAATTATTTCAATTATTGTACAGCATTAAATTATAGTTTGTGGAGAAAGCAGTGACAGGTCTGCAGAGCTATAACACTTCCCCTGCCTCTAGCTTCTCTGTCACTTTTAATGAAGAAACCTCTCCACTCTAAAGAGACAGAGACACAGTGAGAGAGAGAGAGAGAGAGAGAGAGAGAGAGAGAGAGAGAGAGAGAGACAGAGAGAGAGATAGGATATTTTGTTCACTGGTTTCACAATTTTGTTG
>JAODUG010000018.1:3916277-3928799 GCA_027564795.1 Aphredoderus sayanus | reverse complement strand
AGAGAGAGAGAGAGAGAGAGAGAGAGAGAGAGAGAGAGAGAGAGAGAGAGAGAGAGAGAGAGAGAGAGAGAGGATATTTTGTTCACTGGTTTCACAATTTTGTTGCACTGACTGTGGATCTGTTCTTGCTAAAGAACCACCAGCGCAGGTCAATAGAAATGCCGGAATGCCTACCTGTTCCCAAAAGTATTTCACATGCCCGACACACTCCCAGCAACAAATAACATGCTCATTATTGACATCAAATTACTCTATCCCATTCTACAGCATGGGGAGTCTGTTAATTTAATTAGTTTCCAAGAAACCCCTAAAGACTCCTTACAGTAGAGTATGACATAGAGAGAGTAACAAACTGCGTAACATTTTTTTACTGAATACACTGCCACTGTACTTTTAAAATGCCACTTAGGGACAGGTGTATATGCCTTATGTTCACATTAGTTACTTGCTAGACGCCATGTCTTCCTGCACAAAGCATACTGTGCTCTATGTGGCAGTCCTTAAGACATTGGTTCCCATTGGCCCCTGTAACACTATCACCTCTGAATAAAAACCAAACCCCGGATCCCTTCAGCAAAATTTTAAAAAACACCTTCATTAACCAGAAAACACCTATTGTAGGCATGCAAAGCAGCCGCCGTTCCCAAGGACGCACCACTTAAAAATGTCCACACACCACCATGGCTAGCCTTCATTTGTATGTTGCTAATGTGCCAGCCCCACTCACGGTGCGTGGCACACTGCTCCCAACACATGGTGAGTAATTGCTAACACTCGACCTCCATACTGCACTTAATCAACATGGCAACACCAGGGGGATACATTCACCAACAATACAGCCAGAATAATTCATATATTGGTCAACAGAAGTAATGTGGAAAGTGGTGTTTAGCATCAGTGTCACTTGATTCAAATCCAAGGTTATGTTGTCTGAAGAAAATACCACCACGAAGACAACAAAGGCTGTGGGCTTGGCCACCTTTAACAACTCTTTAGATAAATGCCTGGAAGACATGGACAAATAACTATAAACATGTAACTAAAATGTACAGTAGTCCATGATTCCTTATTAGACCAACTTCAGTGATTTTTTACTTTCTCCAATTATTGTATTGTATTGTAGGTGTATTAAAAAGACAACACCGTTTTCATTTTATTTTTCTGATAATTTTTCATATCTTTAAAGACATATTCCTCCACTGTTGTCCAAATAACATTACAAGTGACAGAGCATCAAAATATGAGCTACTGTATATCTGACATTGTACTGTACAGTCCTGTACCTGAGTTGTAGAAGAGTAGTCCTTTTGTAGGGAATAGCTTAATACAATAAGAAATTATTATTTTCCTTTGTTGTCAACATGTATTTGAACATCATCTTTAATGTTACATTTTGCATTCTATAATAATTCTGTACAACAGTACTCTGCAGTTGGAGTAATCTATCTGACCTTTCAAATATAAGCCCTCTATTTCTCTTGTCTCAAATCCTTTTCAAGCTTGTCTGCAGTGGGGAACAAATAGACTGCTGGGATCCATGAATTGGATGTATGTTCCAGAGTTCAGAATAGCCCGTTCATCACTCTGTACAGTTGGCCCATTTGTCTCCATTCTCACCTTTGACCTGCAGGCAAATGGTGATAAAAGCACCCTTCACTGCATTGGACAATAAAAGCAATAGGCAGCTTCTTGAGTCAAGCAGCACAGTAAACAAACATAAATAAAAGAGTGTGAATCAATGCCAGGGATGGTGTAGAAAAGCGGCACATAGAAGCTGATACTACTGTATACTGTTCTCCTGTGCTTGTCTGAAACGCAAACACAACAACACATATGTTCTAGAAGATAACAATCTTATGAAATGGAATTTATCTCCATGAACTAAAGTCTTATATGTTCACATACACAAATACTGTAGTATGTAAGGCAATAAAATATCACTAATGTATTAAATTAATGCTTTGTGGTATGGGTCAGGGGTTTGGAGGGGGCGAGGGGGGTAAGCTCACCCTACCTATAAAGGCAAAAGGTTTTGTTCTCCATCAACTAAACAACTCAATCCAGCTTGGCTTGAGTTTCGAAACTCAAACGATCACTCAGTAGCCTTTAGCAGACAATTATATCCAAAGTGGGAGCAGGTGGGTGTTGTAGGTAGGCCAACTTGACCTTCAGGCTGGGAGTCAAACAATCAGAGCACTAGACCATCCTTCCCATTCATTAATTTTTAAGCAGTATGCTGAATCATACACTGACTCATAACTCTTAACCATTATATTACAGTAGTTTAGATAATCAATTACGACGTGATAAATTCATTTATATGCTTTTTTTTAAGAAGATTGTCACACAGATTGTCACAGTTCCAGAGTGGAAATGGTCAGGATTTTGGATGTACGGTACAGTACGTTACACAGAATGTATTTTCCATATTGTGCTTTTATTCATGAAATACATTTATCCCCATTAGCTGGGATATGATCTGAAAGGATATCACACAGAATGTTAAGGCCAGGCACCATAGACTTGCATACAATATAAATACAATATATATAAACATGGCTCATACACTTGCAAAGTGCTTTTCTCATTGGCGTGTGAATTGAGGATAGGGGCTATGGCCATCTTGATTTGTTCACTGGAACAGACAGTACCACAAGAAGAGCATGTCTCAACCCGCAAAGCTGATTTCAAGCCTAATGTCTGTGCGATGTAAAACAGCATAGAACACAAATTTGATCATTTCATAATTGTTGGTAAATTAATATTTTGCATTAATATCATCATTGTTTCTCTCCGGCCCCAACTGTTGCTCATGCACGACAGGTGCACAACAACCGCAGGCATGAGCCTACAGTACAACTATGTTGTACCTGTTTGTTGTACTGATGTCTGGATCCAAGGGAAGACTGTATCTAAATGAATGGGGAGAGAGCCATAACTGCACTTTCTATGATCACTGGGACATAAAAACTGCATGTATTCATTCACGAGTCAGTTCAAATTGGTGAATGTCCTAAAATAAGCTTTAAAAAGCAATTAACCTCACAGGTTATAATTCTACTACAAATGTGCAACTGCCTGCTTGCGTCAGACATCAGTGCAACCACATGGTTGGTTTAATAGGTTAAGATTTGGCCATTATAAAGCAGACGATTGGCTCTTGACCTCCAACTGCCATATTTGCAGTTACGGACCTCTGCCATAGATTTCCATTCAAAATTCTCTAAGTGGTCTAGCGGTCTCTTCTATAATGTCTCTGATATAACCCAGTGTTTCCTGTTAGTCTTTGCCAGTTTCACTTGTCTGTTTTACAGTAAGTGTTATTCCCCATTACCTGACTTTGCGCATTGTTTCAGTTTACCTGAGTTCCAGCCCAGTCTTGTGAGATCGACCATGTTGAGGGTTCCCGTTTACCCCGCCTGTCCCAACCTTGAACCTGCCTGTTATTCTGTACCTTCAGTCACCTACCTGAGACTGTGTTTAGATTACCTGCATGCTCCTGTTCTGATTTTGCCTGCTCCTAGTACTAAATACTTAACCCACAAATTGAGGTGAAGAGGAGCAAAAGCTAATTGCAGAAATCAAATGAGAGATTGCCTTCCATAGGGATAGGTATGGCATACCTACAGTAAGTCATACAGTACATGTGGGAGATGGTATTGTAAAGCACTGACCTTTTCCATTCTTTACCCTTACAGTATCTGATCACAGTCTAGACACATTCCATCACTACCAAGTCTTTTAAGTAAAGCCTTTAATAAAAGAACATACAAACAAAAAACATTATGCTTTTCTATACACTTTTATTTCTACTTATGAATGATTTTGTTGTGTTCAGTTTGACTTGTTCCATTCCTGTGTATCTTAAATGACATAAAGTAATATTGAACCCTGCTGTTATTCTCTATAGAAAAACACACAAGCTTAAATATTTCCCCTCGGAATTCTGTACATCCACTGCAGCCACCTCCGAGGTACTCTGTACATCACAACTTCTGATACCAAAATACAAACAGAAGAACTTGACCCTTGTCTTCAATCATCACCCCCACCCGCCCCCCACCCCCGCGTTCCTCTGCTCCAAACACACACACACACACACACACCATAACGGATTAGCTCAGAGGAAGAGCCATTTCCTCCCTGAGGCTGCTAAAATATTAATCAAAACACAGAGGAGTGCACGCCGTCTCCCTGGATGCATGTCTTCTAATGGTAATACATGGGGAGGGCAGGGAGGGAGGAGAGGCGTGTGTAATAGCCTCGCAGAGGGGGAGGAGAGGGGGAGGGCCAGAGGTGACAGGGGCTGTCACAGGGGACAAAGAGAGAGAGGGCGAGAGAGGGAGAGAGAGGGAGAGCGGTGCTGTTGTGGAAGTCAAGGAAGAAAACTGCAGAGAAACAGATTGCTTAAAAAAAAGAAATGAAAAAAGAAGGAAATAAATGGTATAGAGGGGGAGATCAAAGCAGGATCAGCTCCACTCACCATTCGCTTTGTAGGCTTATAAGGACCGCGGGAAGCCATGTCCGAAGATTTACTGTAGAAATAATAAATAATAAACCATACAAATAGCCAATTTTGCAGAATAGTTTGTGTGTGTGTATGTGTGTGCTAGACAGACAGACGGGGAGGCCGTGAGATACTCACTTTAAATTAACTAACAATTCATCCCCCCCACCCCTCAATTCTTCTTATTCTTCTTACCTGTAAAGACAAACTAGTTGCACTGTAGTCCGACAGTCTATATGCAGTCCTATAGTCTCTGTCACAGGCCTAGGCTAACTCTGGGTCTGGCGCTGAGCCACTGCCGGTGGGGCAAAAGTGATTGGAGTATCCATGTTACCGACACGGTAATCATGTAGCTCAGCTTTGTAGAAGCCCAGGGAGACTAAAGGGGTTATTTCAGCTCATTTTCCACACTTCTCTACTCATCCTAGTGTGACTGGCTGATCCAGGCCCATTGGACAGTCGTCACATTTCCTCGCCGGGTATGGGAAGCACGTTAGCTTTATAAACACCCGTGAAATTAAGTCACGGCCGCCGCCAAAGTAAAGAATATGAGGCTTCTTGTAACCACCGACGCACTCTCCCGAAGTTAAAGCCGCCGATACAGTCGTTTGTAGAGAAGAGCATTCTGGGACGTCAAAATGTACACGAGTCATCGGCGGAGTAACCTGCAGGCCGCTGAGACTGTGCCGCACCCGACCCCTTCACTCAGTTGACGCGGCAACCAGCAGATGCGCCATGCGATGTTCCTCCGTAGTCACACGACAGGAGAGAAAGCCATTTTGTGTTGGCACGTACAGTATCAGTGACCTCTGTCCACGTGGCCTTGTCCATGGTGAGATGCAACAGGAGCGTCATTGTATTCAAATGAGGCGGTGCGTGACAGCAATGCAGAAGCACGTCTAAAGGCAGTGCTACAGTACGCCAGCATTCCCAGTGTGCCTGGGAAGGCTGCTGGGGAAGAGAAAGAAAGGAAACAAGGGAGATGGACAGAGAGAAAGAGAGAGAGTGACTTTTTGTTGTTTGACGCTTTAAAAGGTGGAGTCAGGGATGATGCAGAAGGATTGTTGAGATTTCAACAGAACAAAATCATCTCCCTTCAATGCCATCGTGTGCTGCCACAGAAGCTAAGCCCCCTTCCCCCCCCACCCCAATTTGAACACACACTCCCATGGCTGGGTGCAGTCTGTTTCCAGTTACAGATGTAGGGCTGTGTAGAAACACCAGATCATTCTTTTAGCACGCACACAGTGAGCCAGCGGATAGTGAGGAGATATTTTCTGAATGTGAAAAAACTTGTATTATCTTACACTAACTTTGCTAACTCCACCTTTCCGGTACATTAACAATATTAAAATGTGAGTAAAATGGGCCTCTCCTACCAGACACCCGAGAAGGATGTGTATAGGGGTTAAACCTGCCCTTCCTCATCCGCAGATATTTTTCTATTGTGTTGCGTTGCTTAATGCCAACCGATAAAGCTGGCCAACCTTGTGGGCCTGATCAATGCTTATTTAGAATACCATTGATTAACAGTTCTGACTATTGATTATGTCATCCTGCTCAAGTTATGCCAATGGCTGTGATAAGAGGTTACCCTGAAGCAGATGGCCAGTCATGGTCCACAAGGCTACCGGACACAATACGGGCCCTCCAACTACAACAGATTCCTTGGAGTTATACCTTCACCACGACAATAGCACAAAACAGCATGCACGTGAAAACACACAGTGCACATGTGCACGCACACTGAGACACACAAACACACACACGTGCGCACACGCACAATATGGACACCTTTGTATTCACTTATTAACACACAAGAAGGAAGACACTGATATTCTGTGTTGACACGGGGTAATGTCTCCTCATTGGAGACCTCCACATTTAAATTAACACACCATCTGTTCCTGCGGTGTGCCCAGCGGCCATTTTGAAATGTCATCACTGGGAGGATGCGGTGTTCTGCCTCCCTCATACGGCTTCCACCACACCTCATCTGACTCTCGTCTCGTTGGCGAGATGGGAGTTTCCATCACTTAACTTTGACTGAAGAAATGAAACAGCATAACTGCATACCTATCTCTCCTCTCTCCCCCCCACCTCTCTCTCTCTCTCTCTCCCCCTCTTTCCCTCCCAATGGTCAGCCTCGTGAAGAAAGCAGCATTACCTTACCTTTAACCACTCATTGTTCATTGTTATTTTTCTGATGTTATGGTTGTTTTGCTTCCTATGTATCACGGCATCCACCAGTGTAGTCTAAGTGATTCAGCATTCCAGAATATTCCGCATGCTGCTGGTGAATGGCTTGAGAGTCCAGTGTTGTAAAAGTTGATGGTAAAAAGGTTTACAGCAGGGCTGCTATTAAAGAGAGAGTGAGTCAATCCAAGCTGTCAATAACTCAGTATCAAGGGCTTACAGTTAGCACAGCAACCGCTCACAGCTGGAGCATACCATTTGGTTTTAGTAACCAGAGTGAATGATTAATACAGTATATAAGTAGTATATAAGTAGAACACACTATAGGTATGTAATAAAATGCCAATCTGAAATGTAATGTAAGTGTGAAAATTAACAAATGTAAGTGTGAAAAGTTATGAAAAAGAAATTCTACATTTAAAAGGGTTAATTAGCATGCCAGAAAATAAGAAGTACTGGTCACTGGGCTGTGAACTAGGTGTAAGTAGGGTATTACTGGGCCACTGAGCTGTGGGTTCAGGTAACACGGGTGCCACCCCCCCACTCCCCCGCCTTAGTGTTAGGTCAGCAGTGCTAGCCCCTGTCAGCCAGCCAGTGTTGAGCTGTGCACTTTGCATAAAGGGGCTCTTCCGTAATGAGCCACTGTGTGTGGGTATCATGTGAGATATCTGAGCTAGGGCTTACTGTTCCATGGCCAAGGTCAAAGCCTGCCCACCCCCTCCACCCGCCGCCCTACCCCATCCATCACCTGAGAATACAGACCGCAGCCACGCTTCCCTTCCCCTCAGAATCTGGACCAACCTCCTATTTCACGCTGATCCGCCATCAACGTTTCATTTTTAATCAGTCTCAATCTATTACATTCTAATTAAACTGAAGTGTGTGCATTATTTGTGACAACCGAATGGTGCCAATTTCTTTTTACATTATGTATATTTTGTAGTGTAGCGGCTTTCTAAATCTATCAACCTGGAAAGGCTAAGCTAAGAAAGGCTATGTACTGTATGATGCACCTGTTTGCACACAATTTGCCAATATGTCAAAAATGGATACATGGCTCTTTTTGAGCGAGACAAGTCTATATATGTACAGAGCCTTCAAATAATATACATATACGCTACCATAATAATAGTCCCAACAGTAATCAATTAACTGTATCCTCTCAGATCATGTCAATGCCATGTTGGACTCCAGGAGGAGAATAAGTGTACATCATGTGTATGTTAGGAGTGTATGACCTCTATGATACTCTTGACGGGTGTGGAGCACGTAAGTTGAAGAAGTTGTCCGATTCGCACAAGCGGCCATGTAATATAATACTGTTTATGTATTGTAAAATTAACGCAGCTGTGGTGTATTCAGTATAAGTTAACCTGCTCAATGGTCGAGTTTAGTCCCTTATTATCAGGAAAGTGATAACTTTTGTGACATGCCTGTAATCAATTTTTGTTACACGTCGACAGTAGCATAATAACCACCCCAACTCTTTCACATCCTTTCCCCAAAGACAAGACAGCCCAGGGTATTGACACTTAGTCCTGGACAATAAACTTTATTGACAGCCCTGTGCCTATAGGGTTGTACTGTATCCAGCTAGACTAGTGAATAGAGCACAGTGCTCTTTTCAACGCATCGTTAAAGGAGGTAACAATGAAATATGTTATGAGACGTGTTTAATAAATGTAACCATTACATTTTACATGTCTGAATATAAAAACATATGTTAATTGTTTTAGATGCCAGTATGAAGCTAAATAGACGCAGGTGCTCAGACAAATTTATAAATAAATAAATAAATAAAATAAGGCATGGATTTCCTGCCATTAGTGATCCATGACCATTTGCCTGTCTATTTTCAGATACACTGTTAATGGCTTTTGGCTGAGATTTAAATCCTTACTTTTGTGAATTCCCCCAAATCAATAAATTGGCATCCATTTGATTGAAAGCTCATCCATTCTTTGAAAATGAGGCTGAATTAGTTTTGTCTCTTTGACCAATGTGTTTGTTTTCAAAACAATAACAAAACAGTTTGTATAAGATTTTCAGTATAAGCATTGATTTTGCATTTATCACAATGCATATATGTATGTGATTTTGGTCATATTAATATACATGTATGAGAACATTTGAATTAATTATATAAAATATATATAATATATAAAAACATAACAGGGAAAAATGAAAATATCTTATCTTCCTTATTACTCTTATAGGAGTGCCCTTTTCTCATTTCCATTAACTGATCAATATATCTTAAGCACTATGAATGATTATGTATCCAAACTGTGATGAGATAGTGAAGACAGACTGCCCCCTCAAAAGGGCAAGAAGAACAACAATATAAAATAATTATCAAAACACTGCGCATTTTTCACAGTGCAAAATAAAACAATAAATAATTCAGTTTTTAAAAACTATACAATCATCAAAGCGATGCAACAAATTGGGTTTGAAAAGCATGGGGAAGCACAGCCAAATTGATCTGTTCTGCATTTGAATGTAATTTCATTATCTAAATGTAAAGACAATTTGTAACGAAACAGTAAAAGTTGTTTTAGCATGTGATCATGTATTGGTAAAATCACTCTAGGGTAGCGTGGCTTTGTTATCTTTGTACAGTATGTGAGAGTGTGTCGATGGCTTCAAAAGGAATATCCCTCCTCTAGATAAAACACCAACAATACACACACACATTTATTTTGAGCATAAGTGATAGCATCCTATTTCTATTTACATCAGACAAAATATTACAAGCTGAAGTGAATGAATTTACTCCAAATGATATTGAGCATATTGAAATAAAAGTATATCAGAGGCGTAGAATGACGAAGAGCACTAGATATGGCTATGTGTCCCACAAATAGTTTGTGGGCGAATATGAAATTGCTTCTACTCCTACTACACTTAGCCGTACTGTGCCTGTACTGTATACGGGAAGTATGTGTGAGTGCCACTCACACACTCACAGACACTTACAGACAGAGCAATACACCTGCACTCACACAATCACACACACATTTAAAAAAATAATACAATAAATAAGTGTAATGTTACTATTGTACAGTAAGAAAAGAATTGCATCTGCTCTGACCAAAGTCTTCAATAGAGGATTTCTAGTGATTTATAACTGGTGATCACAATGGGATATTGGTTTAACAATCTTTTTCCCTCAGCATGGTAAAATGAGTACTAAGAATGAAAGAAAAACATGTTCTTATAGTATATCTGCAGTAGCTTAGATCACACGCAAGTTAATTTTTTATCCTGTTTTTCTAAATTTACAAAGCCAGCAATATTCCCCAATTCACTTCAGCAGTAAAATTACAATAATAACTCTCTACAGTATATCTGCAATAACGTCTGTGACACAATTGAGAAAGTTCATTTTATTTACATATTTTAGCAAAATAACTCCCTGGGAATATATGAAAAGAAAACAGTATTTCAGATATTCCCTTTAGAGTGGAATTGGGCAAGGCTTGATGAAATGAATCATTTTAATTTGCATCTCATATAATACATAATATGAAGTAACTTCAAGTGCTGCAGGAAAACAGAAGATCGAGGGTGCTTATCCATTGCTCTCACTCACAATATCTGGGGAAAGTTAACATTGATAGATTGACGCTCAAATTAGTATTCAAACAAAACTAGCCTGAATGGAGAGGAAAACGATATAACCGGTGAATACCTTCATAAACAAAGAACACGCTGCTCAAGCCCTGATGTTGAGCAACAATGCCCTCTATTGGTAACACTCTGTACCTGCTCCCCCCTGACAAAGCCCTAGCACTACCACTGTGCTGATGGGGTTTTCAGCGCACTCAGCAGAAATATCACATTGAAGTGCAATCCCTTCAAACCTCAAAGACTGTCCTTATTAACCTACTAACTACCATAGAATATTAGATTAGTAATTTACCAATGTTATCCAACTATGACAGCCCTCGCTGCTACAAGGAGTCTGATTAGGACATAAATGTATTCATTAGCCGAATGAATGAATGAAACCACAGCAGGTAACCGCCAGCAATAGACCACGTTCCTACAACATTATGCAGACTTAGAAGCTCATGCCCGGAGGTCAGTACTGTGTGTGTGTGTATGTGTGTGTATATATATATGTGTGTGTGTGTGTGTGTGTGTTTCTCTGTGTGTCTCTGTTCATGTGCGACTTTCTGCTCCTCGACGCATGCTTTTGTCGGCCTACAGGTATGTGTGTTGGCATGTCTACTGCATGCGTGTGTGTGTGTGAGAGAGTATAATACAGGATCAGTGGAGGAGGGTTTGACAGGAGCACACATTGAGCCCATCGCTTCTCCTGTGCTCTCTCTGCTGGACCGGAACAGCGGTGTAGACAAACAGCGGCGCCCCGGAGGGTGCGGTGAGCTGACTGAGTGAGCACACAGGTTTAATATGACAGCTACACATCTCTTCCGCTGCTGGGGGGGGAGGGAGGGGCGGGGGGTGAACCATGTCCTGGGCCGCGTGGCCCTGGCAACATCTACATGTTCGCAGAGAGACAGACCGCAAGCTCGGGGGAAAAAAGGTGAACCCAGTCTGAAGGACTTCTGAATTTGATTGGCTTAGCTTGAGACCATGCAACTCCTATGAGTTGTATTTAACATACTGTATAAACACATCACATATCTAGTTAACCTTAATTAACTATTTCAAATACAACTAGGATGTTCTGTAGATTTATGTCATTTTACAAGATATGAGGAAAGTACCAGACTGGTACTAAAGACAATGTCTTTCTGTTAGACACCCTTTTATAAAGCTACTCCGGTGATTGCTTTGTCCCCGATCTCCCGTCCCTAGCCTTCTGTGCTTCCTGTGAATAAAACTTCTGTGTTTACTGGCAGAGGTCGTCATACTGGCAGGACCATATTGCCTCCTAGCCACCCCACAGAAGACCACAGGCGTGACAGGAGACAAGGAAGGGATGCAGGCACAAGGACCATTAGGAGTTAGACAGTAATATGGACATACACATTGGCGGGGATTACTGCAAACATTTGCACTTAAATGTACAAGCAGCTTTGGCAAAGTTTTACAAATCTCTTGGAAAACATTTTGCCAATAAATGAGAAAAGTTAACTTTGTTGACAACGCTCATGAATAAATTTGTTACACTCGGTTTTCAAACACAGTGTAATGGCTAGAGGAAAATGACTGAAAATGTAAGATGACATTCGGGAAGCCTTGACATAAAGCGAGAGACACCGCCTGTTACAGACAATAGATGTTATACGGCCTGAGTGGAGCTATTAGGCATGAGCCCCATCCGTCCCCCTTTTTATTTCAATTAAACCTCTTCCTGTGATTCAAAGCACATCCAAATCTAACACGTCTTTGATCTTCTTACCAAAGGACAGACGAGGAAATAAGAGTCTTTTCAAGACGGAAGGGTTGGGGGGGCAACTTCTCTCCCTGCTGCTGTGTTACACAAGGCAGGAGGACTTGAAAGACCCCACGCCTAGTCTGGCAGTGATGCTGAACACAACAATCCCACTTTGAGAAAGAGAAAAATAAATACACAGACTCTCTGAGGGGTCGACAGACTCTCTTTCATTCTCAATCTCTCTTCCCCACCTGTGATTAATCTAGTGTCTGGTGTGCAGGTAGAGTGGAAGAAGTGCAGTCTTCATCAAAAGAGAAGGTAATAACGGCAACGAACACTGCCAGTTTATAAAAGCAAACTCTGCTTTTCTTTAAAATCAAATGCCTGTGGGCTCCTAAATTAAGTTAATGTTACACCTAGTTGTATTACAAATGATATCAGTATGGTATCTTGGAAAAATGTACTGTAA
>JAODUG010000018.1:3898054-3916177 GCA_027564795.1 Aphredoderus sayanus | reverse complement strand
TCCTAAATTAAGTTAATGTTACACCTAGTTGTATTACAAATGATATCAGTATGGTATCTTGGAAAAATGTACTGTAAAACACATGAGGGGTAAAGAGGATAAAATCAAAGACGTGTGTGTTCCAGACAGAAGCCTTTAAGCAGCCTTTACTGTCGACAAGCTGCTGTTGACGTTGTGCCCTCCTAACTCTTAAGCTGTACTTCAGTTCAGTCTGTGGGCTCCAACAAATGCACACTTTGATCCTCTCCAATTGCCCGGCAGGCCACGGGGGAACAACAACATGACATCCCCTTTGTGAGGCGATTGTAGGCATTTTCTTCACGCAGAATGTTGGATTACGGGGCTGCTCGCTGTCTTTGAATGAACAGAAAATGTCCCTTGTGCAGCCCTGGATAACAACAAGACCCTGGATGTCCTTTCATGTGCTGCTGAGCAGCACGGGCCCACACATAGATGAGGAGCACAAACACTCATCTGTTAGCAAGGGACCATTAGGCCCCAGCACCACACAGGGGTCACTCAACACTAGCCACAGACAGACAGGAGGGGGTGTGATGGTATTAAGGCCCCATGCTTTCATTGCTTTTTCTATAGGTCCTTTCACATCTGCTCTCATTTTCTCTCTCACTTGCAGGCTCTGTTTATTCAGCTCCTCCACCTTCTTACATATGTGATTCCCTATTTGGCGGTTCAAAGAAACATCCAGAGTGGAATTCTGACAATAAGGAAACCTGTGTAGTGTTACTCAACACTTAATCACTTGATGAGACAATCAGTCCAGCGGGGGTTTTGTGGTGAGCCAATACTGAATCCTGTATCTCCAAATATGCTCGTGTGTTTTCCTCCTGGTGCTTTATATGATGCAAGTGTGCATAATAAAGCCAGGAATCCAGGCGTGAAAACAGCTTAATTAGCGCTAATCGCTTCTGATGGAACACATTTCCACTATTTGCCTCCATTAGGGATGCCTTATTTCTCCTATTTTGTCAGCCAACTGCTGCCACTCTGTTCCAGGTGGGGCCCCTGACTCTGTCCCAGAGATGGGATACTGTGGCCCCACAACACCTCCGCCAGGGTAAGAGTCATGACAAAGGCCTGTAAAACATCCACCAGCCCCTCCTACAGTAAACAGATGCCTTCCCAATAAGAAGGTTTCAGTCCCTGCGAATAAAATAGCCTCTATGCTGAAGGAGAACATCGAATGCGTGTGATGAAAAAGAATAGGATCAATGGCATTAACAAATCATTAATCCCCAACACAATTGAAAACTGATGCACATCATTTTGATTTACAACATCTAATGCACTTTGTCTTCCATCCAGCATGACACTGTTGAATCAATGGGTCTGTAGTACATCTATTCTTCACATCTATTGCTCAGGGTCAGCAGTAGTGAACGACAAGTGAAATGATCAAGAGGGAAGAAATGGGGAGGCATGTCTTCCCCGTCCTATTGAAGGTGACATGCAGGAGATATCACACCAGAACATAACAGAGGGCAAACAGTATACAGTATATACAAAAATGTGAAATTTGATAAAGGTAAATGAGGGGGGAAATGTATTTACAATAACTGTAAAATGAGAAATTATGTAAAAACCATTGGAAGATCTTCTAGGATGAGGGGGTCTGGCACTTTTCATACAACTTATTATCCTTGGCCAATGGTATAGTGTTATTTAACATCACAATTAACAATAAAACCCCTTCAAAGTCTAACCAGAACATATCATATTTCACGGAATTAAAGTGCATATCTCTGCACGTGTGCGTGAGCCAGAAAGACAATTTGCTTATGCTAATGTTTGACAACATACTGTAGATTTCGCTCTGGGTTTTCGCATTTTATTACCGGAGTGCTCCAGGGCTCAAAGGCCAGCTAACGCAAAACCATTTGCAGGTGTGCACGTAGAATATATTGCGCCATAAAAGTCAGTCTGCCATACATGTCCAAGCTCAATTACAAAGAGTATTATGTAAACCTATTTGTGCTCAACGGTAATAGCATTACCTATACCTTGTCAGAGGGCACTTTACGGACCGCTCACACCACCTCTACTTTGCTCAACCAGCCATCACACATGCCTGTAGCCCCCGGGGTTAACGCCTATCCCCCTCTTGAATTCAGCAGGGTGGTGGTCGGCCAGCACAGACGTTGATGTACCATGGAGAGCAAAGAAATGTGCCCTTAAATCATTGTCTTCCACAATGTAAAACATTTAGGTCAAGCATACACACGCAAGCAAGCATTCAAACCACACACACACACACACACACTTAAAGGAAGGGATGCCCAGAGGAAAGGATGACACTCGAGTCAATACATTTCTGCTGAGCAGGCATTGTTGTGGTAGGGATTAGCACCGGTGCCCATGGGAACGAGACTGTGTGTGTGTGTGTATGTTTGTGTGACATAAAGCATACAATATTGCAAAATGACATATATAAAACTATACTATTGAATCAGAGAGAAATAACCTTGTGCTGGAATTTACATTTCTTACTCTTTGCCTTTATTCCCCTTATTCCAAAATATAAACCGTTAGAGCTGTGGGTTTATGTACAGTATGTTTGAAATTAATTAGTCCATTGTGTCTTACTGAATAAGGCTAAAGGTTTGAAAAAAACAGTTGAAATATTGAAGAGAAATGTTCCAGCAGAGGTATATAAGTATGTGGATGGGGTTAAAGGTTAAGCCCCATATATTTAATTTGAACTGTTCATGCATAGTTCACAGTCAGTCTCTGTGTGAGGGGCACAGTTAGGGAGCTGGTCACAAATCATTCTAACTTAGCCTTAAGTCCAGCTAGCTAACAATGAGTAAGAAAAGTATTGCATTCAAAGGCATACTGTACACAGACAAGATGAAGGCTTCCACCTGACTTACTGGCTTGTGCACATTGTGTTGATCAGGTGTGATTGAAGCATACTTGAAGGAGACTGTATCCTCCTCAGCAGGGCCTCAAATAGTAACATGGATTGTGACTAATGTCCTCCCCTACACAGACGGAAAAGTCTAATCAATGCCCAGCAAGCAGCAAGTCTAGCAACCCAGCAGATTGATCTCACATGATATTATAGGCCAAATAAAGATAGATATCTAATCAACATACTTGTCTCTCAAGTGTGCTGCAATACAAAGATATGCATTATACGTCAGGCTTTATTACATTTCAAATCAGGTAAGAATTTAACGCTTATTAGGAAATTAAAAATGGGATTATGATGACAAGAAAAATCCCTAATCATCCCTGTTCTTTCCATCCCTGCTATTTCACAGTATTATCACATGACTCATGAGAACATCGTGATCAAAGTTGGTATCAATTGGGATCACTAACTCATATACCTAAGCCATGTATATCAAATTGTCCAAATCAAGGGTGATTTAACACATTCAAATGTTTACGTTTCTGTTCTCTGTTGCCCCGATCTTTCTCCCTTTCCTCTGTGTTGTAATTCTGCTAGTGCTGCCTTGCGGGCAGTAAGTATATGCACCATGCACACATTTAATTTTCCCTGTTAGTCCACAGCCCGACCAGAGGTGAGCTTTAATAAGGATCAATGGCACTTTATCTGGGACAGGCCCCACTATGCAAATGCAAATCACAACAGCACCAATGGATTCAATTAAAAAGAGAACCTCCAACCACCGCCAGTGGAAATTCAATTAAAGGATTTATGCAAAGGTTTGCCGGCTTTTTTTCTGTTGCCGTTTCTGTTTATGTAATGAGCTTTTCATATCAAGAATCAATACGTAATCTGGAGCGCGGCCATAGGGAGGCTGGTGGATTGCCCTCTCATATGCATTTTGGATGTCATTCAAGAGTGCAGAGGCCTATGTGTAGGTTGTTCACTTCACGCAGTGTGTTTGACTGGCAGTATATTATTGAAGATCACTCACACTGTGGATTTCTATTGGAAGGCCCAGTATAGCTCGGACCACTGCCACCAACTAAAGTCAGTTATGCCAGTCTATCGATTGGGATGGACTCTGAGGCGCCTCAATGATCCACCGTGAAACCCTTTATTATGGAGTTCCCGCCCCACAATCATCCTAAAGACAATCTACAAGGCCCAGGGCCTACATGGCTGTCCCAGTCTTCAGCCGAAGGTGTGTGCTTTAGCTTAATGAAATGGGATCACTATAGACAATAATCCCTGTAACAGGATTGGACAGGCACACCCGTGTCAATATTACAAATGGGATCGCTGGCCCTTTGTGCATCTTGTAAGTACAGTATATGTATTGATATACTGTATCTACACTGCCTGTCTTTAAGGGAAGTCTCTCAGTGCCTTTCCCGAGTGTCCTCTCAGAGTGAATGGACCCCCATTCTGTGGGTGAAGATCCGTATCATTATCCTCCACCTACTCCATTAGAAGATTTAAGTCTCCTCAGGTTTTCCTTGAACATTTTTTTTTATTAATCCACCACAGGTGCGTCTAAGACAGTTCCAAAATAGGGAAGTAAAAAATGATGCTGTGTCAACAGAAATAGTGGTGCTAAAACAAAACCTGTACAGTAAATATCTGGCCAGTTAATGAAGAGGGCCACAGATATTAGCTAGCCTGCTGCTTGGCATCCAGAGATACCACAGGTCACAACACCGTCTCTTAAAGCTTCTTACACAAATAGTCAATGTCTGGCACTCCAGTATGTGTTAATGTAATATGGGCTAGTGCAAGGTGCATACAGCTTTTGTGTATATTAGTTTCCTGGGTTTTATGCTATAAAGAGAAACCATCACTTGAGGCAAATTATACATTATCTGAATAAAATTAAAGCACCAATGACAGTGAATAAAACAATTCACCTCTATCCAACACACTGAACACTGCTGGTAAAGGAGAGAGCAGAGATGTGGCACAAAAACCAGACTAAAATTACCATTGGTATGAAAAGTGAGACTGAACAGCCTATTCACATCCTGGACCCGCTATAAATAGTGTGACACACAGCTAATGTGCTGGATTAGTAGCAGGAGGCAGACAGTCATCACAGCACTTGTCCTCTCTGGCCCACCAAGGCCCGGATCCCAGCAGACGTTACCCTATACACCAAATCATTATCAGCCAGGGGGCCTTGTCCCATTCACAAAAGCAGCACCATACTACTCAGACCCGGTCTTCTCATTCACAAAATAGGGACCTGGGCTCCTGTTTCAGTAGTTGATATTCCAACAGGATGTTGCTACCTTTTTATTGCGCCATATAAAGTGATTGTGTAACCCTATCTACACCTAAGGGCCCTTTGTTCATATTTATATAGAGTGTGGTGGCAGAAGATTGGACCGAAAGTGCCCCCTTTTTCTTTAGTTTCACTCACATAACATCCACAAAAAGGTCTATTGCAATAAGAGCTGATTGATGGATAATACTAGCTGTCTCCCATCCCAATCTGATTCAATACACTATTCAATACTCACTATGGAATAAATAAACAAGGAAGAATTCATGTGTACCCAAATGAAACGCCAAAACATATTCAGTTCTTGTTATTTTATCATTACTATTATTATTATTTGTTATTTTCAAGTGCAGTACGTGGCGATTTGCATGAAAACAGTTTCCACTACTTTATTCATTTGAAAGAAAATGATGCAGCCTGCTGCTACATCCCGCTAACAGCAGCTTCTAGGAGATACTCCCTCACCTTTCCCTCCCTCCTAATCACCTAATTAGGACTCCATTAGTCTGGCCTGGCAGCTCATTTGCTCTGGAGGCAGCTGAGGGGGTCTGGGGTGCGAGACCTATACCCACCGTGTTCCACCCCGGTGACCACGGCGCTGCGCGGGCTGTCACGGCAACGCTGCCACATCGGGTCCCTCCCGCTCCTCCCTAACGACGACCGACCCCTGCGGAGTTTCTTTCCCGGGGAAATCCGCCTCCACCTTGGCAGCCCGCGCACAGAGACTCTCCTCGGAGCTTGCACGTGTAGCAGGAGACGCGGGCAGGAGGCGGACGAGGGGGAGCAATCTGTGGCAAGTCGACACGAGTCTGTGGAGCCAGTTGTCAGGCACTTCATTAAATGGCCGTCCCTTCGGTGAACAGGTGAAGTGGGACCCTTATTAGCTGAGGAGGGAGACATACTTCAAGGGCTGGGAGATAGCTTAGAGGCCCCACTGCCAGCTGGCTGAGGGGGCTTACAGCAGAATGGGGAACTGGGGGAAACACAGGACAGCTAGGCGTGGGTGGGTAGAGGTTTTAGAAGGGAGTTTGATGAGGGAAGGAGCGAGGACAGAGTCACATTTAAGGCACTGAACAGCCCCTTAGCAACAATGTGAAATTACCCTGCCGGCACCGAAGACGAGGCCCAAAGCTCACAGGAACTTGTTAAAGCCGCTGGCTCCCCCCTCCCACTCACCCATCCTCCTGGCTAATGTCACACCAGAGGGCCCTGGTCAAAAGTTCAGTGCGTGCATATGTAAAAAGGTAGCCGAGTGCCAGAGGCAGTAGACAGGGGGCCAGCATGCTGAGAACAGTGGGGAGAATACAGGGAGCTTGTGCATGAGTGCAGTGTTTGTATATGGGTGTGTGGGTGCCATGTTCCGGCTTTCATTTCACCCCCCACTCTATCAAACACATGGCAAATGTTATGCATTACTATTGGCTCTAAAAAGTTAGTTACAGTTACCGCCATTGGTACCGGTTGCTAAAACTGAAATTATGTAACATGCAGTATTTTCCTTAAATTCTTTGTTAGTGTAGGCTTACTGGATATGGTTTCCTACCACCCACAAATACTTGCAGCTGAAGCCAATTAGATACTCTAAATAGCCCATAGGTGTCAATGGTGTATGTAGTGTTGCAGTATAGGTGTTGGTCTACATTGTACCAAGAGTAAGACTTTGCAGACAACTTTTGCAGGATGTATGACTTCATTTAATGTTCTCAAACAAATGCAGTGCAAATCAAATGTAATTGATAGACATATTCCTTTTGCTTCATTGTGTTATCCCATTCTCAACATGCTGGCGTCTGCAGTCTTGGTAATCTCCATGGATCCCAGGAGCATGTACAAGCAATTAAAAGAATAGCATCTTTACGCCCCTGCAACCAATAAACAAGCTAATGTCACTGCTCTGTAAAGACACTTAGTGTCTGGGGCAATACCCCAGCTGGATTAGAACACATCGCTGGGCTTTTAATACCCCGCCATAAAGGAGGTTTAAAGAATGCATGCACTTTATTAAAGGGACTCCAAGGAAATATCACAACACATAACCAAGACAATACACCAAACTTAGGATGTAAATTCAGAAAGCCTCACATTTGTTTTTTTAAGTTCATAAATTAATATGTGCTGTGCACATGTATATAAGCATTTTCGATATCTAGGGGCAGATTTTTATGTGTGTATAAAAGCGTCCAAACTTTTGTTTATCTACTTAAATTTAGTTATCTATACCACTCAATTATTCATTTCAGGACATTCATACATGAAAATAAATAGCTTGCGGGAGGCAGCCCACTTATATAACAACCATACAAATAACTGTCTCGAGAGGCTTGGGCAGCAAATCATCGCCCCATGTTTATAGTTACAGTATGTCAACTGGCGAATGCAAAGGCTTAGCCAGGAGTTGTGCAAGAGCCCGAGGCCAAAGACTTAACCAGACACGGTGGCCGGGGCTCTGTGGTGCTGACTGGGCATTGCCAGGGGGATCTCCAGACCTACTGTAACTTCCAGTAGGGAACAAGCGAGCAATGGGATCCCACACAGCCACAGGTGCTGTCTGGGTTGGTCATGGGCCCTTCACCCAGCTCGACCGCACCACACAGGCCTAAGGGCAAGGAAGTGCTTTCCATGAGTCAGCACATTGTTCCCTGTTCGTTCCTTAAAATTATATAAAAATAAGAATAGGGAAGAACATGGCCATATGTTTGCATAGTACAACATACAGTATTAACAGTGGAAAAGTTGGGATAGACAGAACAGAGTAGGCAAAAAGAGAGAAAAAGATAAAATACACAGGATTGAAGTGTGTGTGGGACCTGGTCTCAGGTTCCTGAGACAGTGCTTGGCTTGGCCTTTCCCCAAAGGTTTAACAGTGCTGTCCTGGGAGAGGGCCAGGCACGCCAGCTTCCCCTCTCTCTGGCAGACCTTGGCTTTGCCTGCAATCCTCTTTCTCGCTCCTCTTTAGCTTTCCTTTTATTTTGTGTTTTATGAATTCAGTCTGAGCCTTTCCTTTTCCCCAGGTAAATAAGCCTTGCAGCTGGGCAAACAGAACCTCAGTCCAGCACTGTGGTTTGTATGAAAACAGGTAGAACGAGAGGTAGATGGAGAGAAAGAAAGAGAGAGGAAGGGAGAAATAGAGAGGCAAATAAAGTTCAAGCACCATTCTAAAAAATATGTGGGTCATTTTAATTGACGTGTTCAGTATAGGTACAGTATATTCATTCAATGTATATACACACACAATTGCAGCCATACAGTCCAAACACAGTGGGGTCAGGTTTTGCTTAGGGAGAGAAGACCCCCAGTCTCTCATATCAGGCAGTTTGTTATGTAATCTTCTGTTAGTGTGGAGAGAGAAGTTGTTAGCACTACAGGGTCCTATTGGGATGGATAGAAAAACACAAAAAGACAGAAGAACACATCTTGATGAGAGATTTAACAAACAAATAGCTTGATGTCTGATATCTCATATATATATATATATATATATATATAATATGTGTGTGTGTGCGTGTGCATCCACATGTGTACAGTAAGTAATTGCCTCTGCATATTAATTTCAATTTAATTGCATATATGAACTCTTAGAGCTCTTCTACATATTATTAAATTCTCAATTTTGGATGGTATGCAGGAAACAACTACAATTCTGACATTAGTATAAGTTATGAAACAGCCAGGGGAACACTATTAAACAACCATTATAATTTCACAAGAATTGGCCATATCCGTCCATTCATCCATCTCTTGCATGAACCCTGAAAGGACCTTTACTTTGTCCAAAATGTTGGTCCAACCTAATCTAGAGCCACAGACACATTTCCTCATCTATGTCAAATTCCGATATTTATTTTTCTCTCCAGCGGGGTCTGTGGGATGTTAGCAGTACCACAGGAGGTAGATGCTGAATGTTAGTGGACAATCCATGTCTTTCCACAGCTAAGGAGATGAACACTGACTGAGGCACTGAGAACATTTCCTGGCCTGGCCCAGTAACTGAATATACACATGGCTTCCACGATTGAGGGGTGGGAGGGGAACTAAGATCGACTTCATACAGTAAAGGAGAAGCGAAGAGCATGAGAGCACAGAGAATAATTCAGCTGTTCAGTGGAGAACGGTCGGCACTGTCCAACTGATATTTGTCTTCTTTATCTGAATGAGGGATGATGGGATAGTCTTTAAACCTCCACCCAAACACTGCTTTTTTTTTACATTACTTTCTTCCTTCAATGTATCTTCCATATGCAATGCAAGTCCATGGACAAAAAAAGCTTAAGATATTGTATTTGTAATTGAGTTTGATTTAAAACATCTAAAGCTATAGACTCTATAGCTTCATTTCAGTGACTGATGCCTGTTTACAGGTGATACACCAGAACCTAGTTTTATATAAATATTTAAAAAAATAAATGTCTACAAAGCTGATCAATGTACAGAAGCCTTAAAGTGCTGCACATTTTCCATTTTCTCATCATAACAAGATAAACATTTGTTATCACGGACAATTATCCATTGTATTTTACCTGATAATGACATAGTTATTCATTATCACAAGAAAACTATGCATTGTTTCCTCATGATAACTTATTTTCAGAGACTGTGGTCAAGATACTGTTGACACAAGTGCACACACCACAAGCACTCGATTGGAAACCAGTTAACCCTCCCGCTGGCCGCTGTGTCAAAATCTATTTCTATTTATTTAATTACATTTTTCATTTTAAACAATATCTTTTCAAGGTCATTTAATCAAGGGCTTTATACAGTATGTTATTAAACTTAATTTTGTAAAATCGCTTAATGAAATTGCTGAAAATATGTCGTTATCATGAGAAAACAATGTTTTTTGTATAGTTTTCCCATGATAACAAATTAATAATTATAAGAAAACAGAATCAAAATAAACGTAAATTGATGGCACTTTAGTGTTCTCATATATCTTTTTGAAAATGTTTTTATCAATTTAACAAAATTATACTTCTGATGTGAGATCTCAATTGTCATTGTGAACTCAAACTGAAGTAAAGAAGCACGGTTGTCTGTGCAACTGCAGTTTAGAGTATTCAGCCTTCTTGGAGACCCTGAATGAAGTCCTGTATATGGTATCCTGGAGGACCCTGGAACAGCAGCAAGGTACAGGCCCGAAGGGCTGCAGCCTTGGCTGTGAAAGAGGCAAAGCAGCAGTGTGGGAGAAGTTCGGAGAAGAAATAGAGAAGGACTTTCGATCGGCACCAAGTTGTTTCTGGAAAACTATCCGCCATCTCAGGAAGGAGAAACGGGGAACCATCCAAACTGTGTACAGTAAGGATGGAAAGCTGTTGACCTCAACTGAGGCTGTAATGTCCCGATGGAAGAAACACTTTGAGGAACTTCTGACTCCGACTAACATGCCCTCTGTTGTAGAGGCAGAGTTGGAGGCTGATGGGGGATCATTGTCAATTTCCCTGGCGGACATCACTGAGGTAGTCACACAACAGCAGGGGTGTGGAGGGGAAGTCTTGGAGGAGAGGCCTCTTTAACATTGCGTGGAAGTCTGGGACAGTGAGTGTGTGCGAATTATAGGGGTATCACACTTCTCATCCTTCCTGGTAAAGTCTACTCCAAGGTGCTGGAAAGGAGGGTTTGGCCGATAGTCGAACCTTGGATTGAAGAGGAACAATGCTGTTTTCATCCAGGTCGTGGAACAGCGGACCAGCTCTTTACTCTTGCAGTGATCCTGGAGGGGGCTTGGCAGTATGCCCATCCAGTCTACATGTGTTTCGTGGATCTGAAGAAGGTGTTTGACCGGGTCCCCAGGGAGATACTGTGGGAGGTGCTGAGGGAGTATGGAGTGAGGGGTTCCCTTCATAGGGCTATCCAATCACTGTACGCCCAAAGTGAGTGTTGTGTCCGAATTCTATGTATTAAATCAGACTCATTCCAGGTGGTGGTTGGTCTCCGGCAGGGCTGTGTTTTGTCACCAATTCTGTTTGTTATATTCATGAACAGGATATCAAAGTGTAGTCGTGGTGGGAAGGGGTTGCTGCTTTTTGCAGATGATGTGGTCCTGATGGCATCATCGGTCCATGACCTGCAGCACTCACTGGATCAGTTCGCATCCGAGTGTAAAGCGGCTGGGATGACGATTAGCACCTCTAAATCTGAGGCCATGATTCTCAGCAGAAACCGATGGAGTGCTTACTCCAAGTAAGGAATGAGTCCTTACCCCAAGTGAAGGAATTCAAGTACCTTGGGGTCTTGTTAGCGAGTGAGGGGACATTGAAGCAGGAGATTGGTCGGAGAATCGGAGCAGCAGGGGCGGCATTGCAGTCGCTTTATCGCACTGTTGTAACGAAAAAAGAGCTGTGACGGAAGGCAAAGCTCTCAATCTGCCGGGCAATTTTCATTCCTACCCTCACCTATGGTCATGAAGGTTGGGTCATGACCAAAGATCGCTGGTACAAGCGGCCGAAATGGGTTTCCTCAGTAGGGTAGCTGGCGTCTCCTTTAGAGATAGGGTGAGAAGCTTGGCTATCTGAGAGGAGCTCGGAGTACAGCCGCTGCTCCTTCACGTCAAAAGGAACCAGTTGAGGTGGTTCGGGCATCTCCCTAGGGAGGTGTTCAACTGGGAAGAGGCCTCGGGATGATCCAGGACTAGGTGGAGAGATAATATATCCACGCTGGCCTGGGAATGCCTCGGGATCCCCCAGTCAGAGTTGGTTTAATGTGGGTCGGGAAAGGGAAGATTGTGGTCCCCTGCTTGAGCTGGTACCCCTGCGACCCGACTCCAGATTGAGGATGGATGGATGGATAAATGGTAGATGATAGACTTGCTTTGCGTGTACCAGATAAAACCAAGCAAACTGTTTCTCCTGCATTTCTTTTTCAGTAGCTCTAGGCTCTGTTCATTTGCTCAACTGCTATCTCATCTTTGTGTGAGCACACACGCATCATTATACAAGGATAAACAAGAGCCTTACAGGCACACAAGTGCAGGGGAACAGTGCCAGGGAGACCAAGTGAGACTGCATTGGCAGAGCACCGGGATATTTTCCCAGCATATTACGTTTGAGTACACATCAAACATGCCACGCGCCACTCTTTGATTGTCTCTGCCGAGGCTGTTTTCTGACAGGTGTTAGACGAGGACCCTGCGTGGAAAACCACGCTCCACTGTAAATACACCCTCATAATGACGCATCACATACTTGGCAAATGCCGAGATGACAGGGAGCTTCCCAAGATAATGTTTATGTTGAGGTAAAGTTGCGGAGGCAACACAATTGATGTGCCAGTTATACAGTAATCCTGTAATTGCAGAAATATCCGTGTCAAGCTTTTAACGAGCGCACTTGAGTCGGATTCCCCTTGAGCCACTGTGTTATATATGTTAATATGTTCAAATAGAAATGGGAAAAAGCAGAATGTATAATTCCCAAGCCCTTCTCTACCGCATCAAATACAAGGTTTTGTAGTACATCTGATAAGGAAAATGGTCGTTATTTTTCCACAAGTCCTAGTGCTTCCACACAAAAGCAATGAAGCCAAAATCTACGTAACCCCCACTTGATGAGGTCACGTTTATACTAAACAGACTTGCGCCAGAAAGAACAGACCAGACCACATTCATTAAAGATATTTTGGGGCCTATTATTAGTGACGCATGCTGTGTTCAATAGGAAGAGATGACCTCTAGCCTCCCCGGGTCGTGTTTCCATTCCCCCATCATGCCTAACCACAATGGTGGGGGGATATTTGGTTGTCTTCTAATTAACAGTAAAACCACACGCCAGTGGTCACATGTGCAATGTCTCCATAGGACGCATTCTCCTCCCCTGGTGTGCTGCATGTGGGCATGGGCTCTAATCGCATCGCCCCTTCCGCTAGAATAACTCTGAGTACTTTCTTGGCAAAGGCGTCCAAGGCTCAGGGGTTACTGCATGGTCGGGCCTTTCCATTCTGATTCAATCAATCTTTATTCTTCCAGCCGCCAAAATCAATTGTGTGCCGCCAGGGATGCTTGGTTAAAATGGTGGGAGGTACCAAACCAGCCAGGCCTACCACACTAGCTACACAGACTTAGACGTGTGTTTCAGCCACAGCATGTCCGTGTCTCTAGAAATGTTATAGTGAGGTCTAATTTTTTTTTTTATTGTCTTTATTTTAACCCTTATTTATATTTTTTTTTCATGAATGATGTGACCTAACTGCATGATTTACGGTACATCACTCAACATTTTAACAGCAGTGTTAAAGTAACTTTCACCTTTCCAAATGTTTTTCAACACAACCAGATGAGAGACATCTGGAAGGATATAATGAACCCCACTGAAACAGATATCAGAGTGAATATAGAAAGTACTAAATAAAATAATAGAACATAAAACCTTGTATCATACAAATATCCTCCACTCACCCATCACAATAATATCAACATATTTGCATACAAATGCAAATATCCATTTTACATAACAAAATTGCAATGGTAGTTTCCAAAACATATCAGTGGTTTTATTTCAGAACCATAATAATTCAAGTGTAATTGCATTTTATTCTCAGTAATCACTCATAATAAGGTGTTCTTTTCTCACTTCTAAACCACTCTCCCCCTCCATCATACAACCGTAGCCCCCCTTTCTGGTGCATGCACACCAGCCTCTTCATCCTGGGGCACGGCAGGCACCTGGCAGCTGAGCAAATATGAGACCAACTTAATGAGTCCTTTAAGAGAGCTGGAAGTGGCTGGATTTTATGCACCAACGCCTAGAGTTACAGTGGAAGTCTATGGAAGCATACCCACCACTGTGGGGTGCATTTCTCTGATCAGCCTGTTTCAATCAATGGGGAAGTACTATTTGTGTACACGGTTAACACAGCTCCCCCACTCTGGAAATACAGGGGTTAGTACTGAACCAGTTTTGACCACCTCTGTACTCTGGTAAAACAAACATTTTAAAAACATGGCTATACATTCAGTAAGTAAATCTAACTAGAACCTATATAAACTAACACCACCATATACTGCAACACTACACGCTCATAGCAAATGGTGTTAATGATCACACTATCCCAGTTGAAATTCATGCTCTTCTTTGGGATTATTTTCTCTCTCTCTCAGTGAGTTGATGATAAAGTGAGGGGACGTTGGGGGGGGGTTCTCTGAGCAGGTTAATGAGCGTGCGTGCGTAGCTGCTTTTGCAGCAGCCACCCTACAAGGGAAGGAGGGCAGAGAGGCTATTGGCTCTCAGCCAACACAAACACGGCCGTGAAGCCTTAGCGTTAGAGTTCTCTGCCAGACCAGCTCTCTGTGGAGGTAGGGGAAAAAACAGACAGGAAGAGGAGAGATGCCCTGATCAGGGAACCTCAATGGGACCACCTTGTCACATGTGTGGCCATATGGCCCATAGTCCAAAACATGACTGACAAAGGTGAGAATCTAACGTCAACATGTTTTACAAAACCTTTGCAGCTCTCATAATCTGGGTGCATACATGTACAATTAGTATACAACTACAATTATTATTTCAAATACTGTGAAGTGACTTGACTATTCATTGCACAAGGTATGCGTAAGAGTGTAGGCCTATTAATATGGAATGTATTGTAATCTATTGCTGTGATCAGGCAGTGCAGGCTATTTATTCTACCATAAACGGTTTCCGCCACACCATAATAGTTTTGTTTAAGAGCTGTCAGATATTAGACAGTGTCTCAATTTATTATGCTGTGTTCTGGAGAGGCATAATGTGCAAAACTAGAATTTCATCCACTTGAAATATAATAACGGTGCCACACGCTCAAGCAATTACACAAGTATTTCAAGTGTGGAAATACAGACGGCTAATTTGGCTATATTGATTTTCCCTTTCCTGAGTCTAAATGCAGAATGCCACCCTCCAGTGAGCAGTTGAAATGCATGGGGTGGCTGGGCTGCCCAGCGCAGGTTCACTGACAGCTGGGAATGACTGTGGCTCAAGGGTGGGGCCCCACAGCACTGCAGTCTGAAACCTAATGTTCCAATCATCAAATTGTCAAGATTGACATCCTGCCATTTTGTTTTCCAGACATGATTAAAAAAAGGAATTCCATAGCTAACAAAGTTGAATGTGAATACAATTTCATAAAACGGGTTAAAATGTCAAGGGGAGTTACAATGGATAAGATGGCTGTTCGTCCTGAGTAACAGAGGTTGTTTTTGGCTCGACAAGGCAGTTCACTTCTAAAGCAAACCTTGAGATGCAAGATAAACAGAGTTAAATGAAAAGCGGAGAATAGAGTGAAACTGTAGCCATGGTAATTTCTCATTTGTAACCCAAAGCCTGGCACCCCTGGTGAGTGCTGCGGAGAGAGTGATGGTGTGCGATATAGCCAAGGCCCGGTGTGGTTGGTTGTTCAAGCTAACACGCCCTAATTTGGCCTCCGGTATAGGTGCTAGATGTTGAGGGGTGTCCTTGAGTGAGACCTCTCCCTCTCTCCCTCTCTCTCCCCCTTGGTTCCTCCCTGGTTTCCTCCTCCCTCTGTCGTTCTCCCCCCTGTGTCTGGGGAATGCAAGCGCTGCCAAGCCACCGTCAACACAAGAGCTTCTGAAGAATTACAAGCCGTCTAAAGCGGGCCCTGTCTCAATGAATGAGAATACTGTCTTCATCCCCACTGTGCCTCCCTGCCTTCATCTAGGTGTCCCACTGCTCAGACAGCAGGCTCAACACTTAAAACCATGTATGCACACAGCCACGCTCAAGCAATTCTATAACCGATGCTGCCACTGATTGGTTTTCAATCTTGAATTATGTGACTGAAACTAACGTTTCCGCAACGATATTTATTATCTCATAAAGACAAACCTTTTTTTTTTTAAACCTTTTTTTGTGGATAAGAACATTTTTCTTTACTGATGTGAAAAGCATACACTACTATATGTGCGCCCGCTATGTTGTTTGGGGCCTAGCACTTCTACATGGAGGAAGTGAAGGAAATGGTTGGTTCTGGCCAGAATTCCCTGACTTTCCTTTCTCCAAGGCCGTTGGTTAAACAAAGGTCGCCCCTGGAAGTCAAGGGAGGCATACGCAGCTCCAAGGGCAACAGGAGAGGTGGGAGGGCGAAGGGAGCAAGGAAAGGGTAAGAGCCCCTCCCTGGCCCAAGTCCAGTAACAGATGAATCTGGGGGCAGCAGAGAGAAGGATGCAAGCAGAGTGCAAGCAGCTTGAACAGTTTGGAGGTAAAACATGTGTTTCTGCAAGAACCACTCTTTTTCAGTGTCCTATTGATAAACTACACTAGAATATAAAAAGGTACTTATTGCGCTTATTTGATATAAAAAAAAGATGAAAAAAAAGAAGGTTTTTATTAGGGACTGGATGAGAACACTGTTGTTGGAGACAACTGCCTCTGATTCTCCCGAATCCATAAGCTTCAGTGGGGTAAATGACTATTCCGACTTGGTCTTGCCTAATTAGAGATAATTAGCTAATAAAGGCTGCCACGAGGCCGATGAAAATGTCACGGAAGAGGGAGAGAGCTGGAGCCCAAAGTCCCGACATCCAGCCCAATAATGGACAGCACAGATAACTAATGTGTGGAACAACCATAGACATTGGAAAATGTGAGTCCGCGATGACAAAATAATCAAAGAATGACAAAATAATCATGGGAGAGAGGAATCCTCTTTGACATCCCTTAAGCTCCCTAGCTTTAGCCAATCAAATCTTTTAACAACTCTGCTCTGCCATGAGCAGAGGGAGCAATTCCAGTTGCTCTGGGTGGGGGGGGGCAAACTGTCTGGGTTTAGATGAGGATTTAGCCTTGGCTGATGAGTCTGTACCCAATGTGAAGCCTTCTGTAACAAACTGAAGTAATTAACAGCTCACTTCTAAGGCAAACCCCCTTCACAGAGTGTCCTATAGAGCCGAGTCTTCCCAAGAGTGAAGACCTTAACAAATGGCTTTAATAGGCAGGCCTTCATAATGTAAACCCATAGTCTAATGGGACAGTTCAGGGCTTTGACCACAGTGCAAATATGAGTAATTTGTATACACATCTTCTGGGAGCCATAATAACCGCAGTGGGAGGAATTACTCTATGTAATTACTTGAGAAAATATCTTAGTAAAACACATGCAGGGCAACTTCATACCATGATAGGAAAAGGTAGACACAAAAGGAACGATAAAAAGAACATTTGAGAGAGAAAGAGAGAGAGAGAGAGAGAGAGAGAAAGAGAGAGAGAGAGAGACTGATATAAAGTGATAAATCCCAGACTATGGTGGTTAGGGTCCTCACTGCAGAGGCTATGAGGCAATCACAGAGGCTCTCCAAATGCTCCAAGCAAATTTACTCACATGGAAAATTAAGCAGAGACGGCATTCTGTCCCCCTAAAGACTTTTAGATATATGGCTGCTTTTGCAATTATCATGGGTCAGGTCCTAAATGGAGATGTGTTCATATACCACTGATTTCAAGGCAAAATATTCTTGGTGGCCTGATTTACACCTTAGCATGACGATGCCTTATCCGTTCAACAGCATGCTCGTGTGTGTGTGTACGCGCCCGCCTGTTTATTGCCTATGGTGTGTGTATGGGCGTGGGTGTGAGCGTGCACATGCACGCATGCACCGAGTGATATATGAGTTGTGGTAGGGTTGAAAGAGCCCCGTCGACAGCTGCTGGCTGCCATTCACACCTGAGAGGGCCCATGTCCTGATGATAATTAATGTACTCTGACATCCTCTGGGACTCTGGCAGTCCCCAGAGGGCCTAATGAAGAAATACAACCTTGCCAGAGAGAAGGGGCATATCAGAAGGCTCCCCCCTAGGCCCCAGGAGAGGGCATATAGACGGAGGGCATATCGAGTCATGAGAGACATAAAACCAGGAGAGTTGGCTAAGAGAGACAGAGAGGGGGAGAGAGAGAGAGAGAGAGAGAGAGATGGAGAGAGAGAGAGAGAGAGAGAGAGAGAGAGAGA
>JAODUG010000018.1:3881083-3896218 GCA_027564795.1 Aphredoderus sayanus | reverse complement strand
GAGCGAGAGAGCGAGAGAGAGAGGAAGGAGAGAGAGCGAGAGAGCGAGAGAGAGAGGAAGGAGAGAGAGCGAGAGAGAGAGAGAGAGAGAGAACACACTCTAGGGTCAGAATACTTCTGTCCCTTTTCATATGAATTCGTCCCTTTCACCTATATGGATCAGTCCTAAGAATGCTCACCCGCACACTGTGCGCTGCATCTTTAATTAAACATGCGGAGGTCACCAGGCGTCTGCTGGAAAATATTAACCCTCTCATTAAAAACAAACCAATCAATCATCTTTTTAAGAAGTCGCCACATTGGACCATCTGTCTTCTGGCCACCTACTCTGACCCTCTAGCAAACCTGTATAGAGGGAGGGGGACTTGAAGGTTTGAAGGGTGAGGAGACCAACCTCCTAAGGTCAACTGTGTGTGTGGAGCGGTCGTATCAAGGTCACCTACAGGACCAGTGTTCACACTCTTCTGGTGTTGGTCATTAGGCACAAAGGCTTGGGTCCCAAGTGGTGTCTCAACCAATTAAAATATGCCTCCTACATGAAGTCATGGAGTGATATGGAGATCTTTGAAAGGTCATAAAGGGGACAGATGGTGAGATGTAATGGTGTATTCGTCCAGAACATTCCCTGCACTCAATAAGCCACAGTCACGGCCGGAGGTAAAAAAAATAATTTCAACCCCAGCCTTTCCTCTCACTAAATTCCTTATTCACTCTTCCCTTTGCCCCCCACTCCTGCCCCATATCCTTCCCAATATCCGTTGGTCTGAAACAAAGAGCAGCACATCAAGTTTCCAGTGCTCCACAACTCTTGGCAGCACGGCGACTCTCAACAGCGAGGTGGTGAGAGCTCCTAATCTCAGAGGAGGATGGGAAACCCAAAAATGAGGACTCATTATGAAGGCCTGACCGCTAGAGAGAGAAAGACACAGACAGACAGGCACATGGGTGGTGGGAAGGCGGCGGGTGCATGTGTGTGTGTGCATGTGTGTGTGTGTGTGGGAGGGGGGTAAGGAAAAAGGAAGACATTTGTACAGTACATGGGGTTGTTGGCTGCAGACCAGCACCCAAGGTTTCACCGCAAACATGGCGGTGCCTTGGGGCAGCCTGGGGCTAACAGAGTTCAGGTGCTCCCAGAGGTCCCATAGAGGACCAATAGCAGAGGACAGAGGACATTGGGATGCCTGCCAGAACAACCGACGTCCTCTGGAACCCTTCAACCAGCCATCCACAAAACCACTAGGAAATGGCGGGAAGAGCTGACCCAGACAGAATTCCAGGCGTGTGCCTCTGGCCATGTGACGTCAGTGCAGACCACATCTATCATTAGCACATCTACAAGTTTTGCCCTCATGTCCTATGGTCCACCCTGCCCTCTTGAGAAGATAGTCCCGTTTGGACACCGACAGTGACTATATACTGTAGGCCGGCTTCTCTACTGTTGCACCACTGTCTAGCATACAGTTAATTTTAACAGCTTTTAGCAGCTGTGCAGTACTCGCGAGACAGTGTTCTTTGCCAGGATAGATCTGTCAGAATTTGGCTCTGCCACTAATCCTTGAAAATTACAGTGTAACTGCATACATGGAAAATCACAGTGGACACTCCGACCATGTCCTATTCCACTCACAATAAGATACGCCTTGAAATACAAGCATTTTTATTAAAATGGCCTTTAACAGAACTTTTTTTTTTTCGTCAAATGCCTGCTGTTATGTAAGAGATGTCTGGCATTTAGCCTACTATTGTAGTTCTTAATTTAAAGTGCAAGAAGTGTTCAATCAATCAATTTACCTTATTAGAATTAGAAATGTGTGCCCTTATAGGCAATCTTTGTTCATAATTTTGATATGTCAACAGCTAGAAATATTGCAGTATATGCGCTGTAGAGCATAATACTGTGTGTGGAATAAATGGGGATTTTCAAGAGGAGCTTTCTTCACAGGCATAGATGTTTGGACAGAACTTTTTCTTTCATCCTCCATTAAAATGTCCTACACATTTCTGTCAAAACAGTCCCTTCAAAGTATCTGTCAAACACGTATGCAGATCAGAAACACTTACCCAGCCAACCTCTGGGAAAACATTACTTCCAGCTGACAAAACAACCTAGACAGAACAACCTATACATCACAGAGGGCTCTAATTTCTTACGCCATGCTGGTCAAATACAATAATACATGCACTGTATTTTGCCCACCTTACAGCCCTAACCCTGTAACCTGTTTACACTAACTATATTGAATGAGAAATACACATATCAAAAGGTATTTACACATTTAGACTGTTTCCCAAAACATGTCCTTTAAGTAAAAAACTGTTTCTTGACAGAGCAAAGCTTATAACATAGAAAATTTTATTATCAATAAAATGTTAGTTTTTCACTCATTTTTATAAATTTTATCCACCACTAATGTATTACACACCTGTAATAAGACATGTCATAATTGATATAGGTTTATATTTTTATTATTAAATTTCTTTTTATGTTTCTCACTTTCACTATTTTTTTGGACACTACACATACAGAGGAGGCTAATCAAGCTTAGCTTTTAATTGACTAAATGCAGCATGGTAGAGTATGCAATAATAACTGAATAACAATAATCCTCAAGGCACTAGTTTTATGTGCTCATTTTGCAGCTACAGGTCAGTTGAAATCTGACCCTTCATGTAGACGGCGGTGACAATGAGTGGCCCTTGCCCTCCTTCTAATTAAACCTTTCATATCATGTGGGTTACAATAGCCGTACACAAATTTGATCATGATGTACATGACTGAGTAAAGCTGACTGACTTAAAGTATCACCACCATTAACGTATGTCAAGTGTGTCAATGCATGAGTGTGCCTGTGCTTCTGTTCTGGGTACTGTTTGTGCACATACTGTAAGCAGACACACAGAAAGGCATGCTAGAAGAACAGGTAACTGAAGGTGAGAAAACCCTGATTATAACCTCCCCCATATTTTCCCCAACATATTCCGCAGCAGTTTACACCTTCAAAGCACCTTCACATTTTGATGGTGTTTACTTCATTAATTGGTACTGTTCAATGAGCTGTAAGTGCATGCCTTAACTGAGACTGAAAAAGATAGACTTAAGGCTGTCACCCACCAAGCTGATGGCAGGTAAGCTGAGGCAACACATTAAGCGGCAGACTTGTACTCAACACAAGACGATGTGAAACACTGGTGCGCCCAAAAATGTTCTAAGAGCCAATTAGAGCACAGTTACCCTTAAAAGGAGGATGAAGGTGCAAGCCACACGAGTGAAATACAATATGTTCAGGCTGTGTAATTTTCCATTATATTTTGGACCAAAGAAACACAACAATTTATGTTACATCACATGTATACATGAATATTTGGAGTGGTAAAGACCTGTACACTTTGTATTTCTATTTCCTTTGATTATATGATGTTTGTTTATTAGCATTATTTAATAAACAAGTCTACACAAACTGAAATCACTGCTGGCTTTGTTTGCATTAATTACATTCAACCTTCCATTAAACATGTCAGAATACAACACGGACAGGCGCATAGATTCATTCAGGTACAGAGGAACTGTAGTACTGGAGAACTAACATGCTAGCTATAGACCAATGAACACAGTAAATACAGTCTGTATTACTACAATTTAATACCTCACAAAAGAAAGAGAGAACGCCAACTGAATATAAAAAGTGTGCTATGAAACAACAGTGTGTAGGCCTAGCAGGTGAAACTAACGCAAGCGAATGAAACTTAACCTGAGCATAAGACTATAATTTAAATGTAACATAGAAAACCAAAAACGAGATGGATCAAACAGGGAAACAAGACCTTCTCACAACGAGGGATTAACATTTTGAGGAAAGAGCGTGCTAAAGAGTCAAGGGGTTAACAAAGCATAACTTCTGCTTTAGACAATATGTTTTCATTTGTGAGGTGTCTAAATGCTTTCCTGAATGGTTTGTTAAGTTTCAGTGGAATTGTTGGCGTAGCAAAAAAGGAGCATGAAGTCTAAAGGTTTTAGGATTCTGGATCAGAAGCTCTGGAGTGGTACTACTGTAGCAATCGGGAGAGTGGGTCTGTTGAATTATGGCTTTAGCAGGCTAGTGGTTTATGTGCACTATGGGTAAAATGCAGAGCACTTTGAAAACCTTTATCATAAAACATAAGGCAAGGATGTAAAATGGCTGCTCTGCTCAGACTCAGTGTCTTTGATGGTGTATAACATCCACTTTTAAAATAAATTATGTATGTATCTATAACTGAAAAAAAGTTTGGTCTTATTTCTTGCATTGACAATTTCTTTTTTTTTTCTGTTTTGCAGATTATGTGTTTGGTTTACTTGAAAAATGTTTACTAACACTTGATTTATTTTCTGTTGTTCTCAAGTAACACCAAATGGGTTTGTCTCATTGTTATTTTTCAAATTGTCAGACTAAGCCTGAATATCCTACCTGTATACATACTGTATAGTGTAGGATACACCATAGAGTAATAGCTCTTTTGTAGTTTGAAATAATGTGAGGCCAGGGTACTAGCCCTGCATAGGTGGAACATGAAGCTTAGGCAAACTGTAGAGGTGAGCATGTACAATAAGTTACAGCTCCCACCTCTTAGGCAAAGATATGTCGTTATGGAAACCAGAAAACACTTAGGTATATTGATAGTCCCATTCTTCTCTCCCTCTCACACTATTCTATCATAAACCCCGAGGTAACTCTACCAACTGTCATCTGAATGGGAGGATCAACCACAAGAGAGTATGCAAAGATGGGACTATCACTCTTTGCCTTTGCTATGCACTTTACACCTGTATACTTATTCTGGTGACATAAATAAAACCTACATCCATTCTTTTAAAGAACACACAGTTAGGGGCTCCACACAACTACCGGCACCATTTAGTACATGACAAATAGCATTTCCTGTGCAGAAACAGCCCAGACGGTTCACTCAGATAGGTTGATGAATGCAGAGGTGAGCCTCGACAGGCAGCTTTATTTTTATTACATCTGTCATCGCTCTACCTTGGCAAAGTGTCCTGGGAGTGCACGTTATGCTTTACCCACCAGAGGAACTGCAGTCCTGAATCACAAGGAAGACCGTGTCTATAGAGGCCATGTCAAACATTACATTACATTCCATAATTGCTGCATACAACTTATGACATTTCTCTTGCGATGAAGACGTTAAGCAAGGCATGATGCAATCCTTCTCTTCCCGTGTTCCACCAAATAAACCCATACTTAACATGAAGACTGGTAGAGCTTGCAGCAGGTAGTAAAATAGCTTCCACTATCATATCATTCCCTTATCTCTTCCAAAGAGAAATACATGATGGCAAGGAAAAACATAGTTTCTTTATTTGGTCGCATGGAGAGTACTTCATCTTTTTGACAGTGGATGTGAAATCACAAAAAGGGGGAGCAGAGAAAGTGAGGAATATCCTTTTTAAGGGGATGATTCATGGGCTTTGGGCTGTGCGGCTCATGAGTCAACAATGTATTGTGGGGCAGCGTTCAGGGAGGGTGTGTATCAATAGGTGATAAATCTCCCTGCATTGAGGGCAGCAACCACACAGGTGTCTCTCCCTCTTACACACAGGTCAGGCAGGAAGGTGACACACAGAATCAGCAGCACCTATCATTAGATCATATACTGGTACTGTATACAGTATCTAGTAATACATTACCATTACATGTCACACAATGTTGCGTGTCTAAAAGAAGGAAGAAGGTGCCAGCAATATAAATAGGACAATGCCTTTTTGTTTATCCTATTCTTCATTCCGGTCTGGTTTATTTAAGCTTACCACTGTTGTACAGTATATTGTCTTATTGGTATCCTTTGCGATTGCTGACCTTGATAATGGTAGCAAGAGGTTCGTCGTTATGGTAGTGAACTCCCAGCTAGAAGGTCATTGCTTCAATCCCTGACATGTTCAACCTACCTCTAGGCCCCCTTTAACAAGATGCCACAACCTAACTGGACTCACTGAGTCACTGAGTCACCAAATTGTACATCAATTCATCAATAAAAACACATTTTTGTTCACCTTGTTTCAAGCTGAAATGGAAATCACCAACACATCTTTTCTTAAATACTGTATGTTTCTCATCATTGCTGGAATCTCAGATGATTGCTTACAAGATGCTAACATAACATCGATGGTACAGATGGTACAGGATTCATCACTATTCTTGTGGTTGAGGTTCTCAACAGTGGACCAGCTACATTGTTAGCCCAGCCCAGAAATCGTTATATTTTTCACCTGATAATTGCAATTTTTTTTTGTTATTTCAGAGTAAAATTAATGACCGCAGCACACCTCAGGCAACAGATTCAGAAAATTTCACAAACATATTCTACAGTTGTCAGGTATCACCTCATTACTATTTATGCACAAAAAAAAGTTTAATGAGTATTACATCACAGCCATATACAACATCTTAGAAGTATTACAAATATATGTTTTGAAACAGGATTTGATCTATCACAATATAACGTGAAGATAAAGCACATAACATTGATTGTAATGTAAATTTGGTCATTACCATAACATTTTGTTTTCAGCTTTCTTAATAAAGGCCTTAATGCATGATCGTGATCATGATGAATAGATCCGGGGCTATTCATAAAACATTAATCGGGCACACAGGTTTAACAAAGCCACTGGATGAACATTACCCTAAAACACAGTACCTGCAGCATGGCCTGGCTTTCACCTTGTCACATGTCAGGTTTACCATGGAATTCAATCAAATTAAGCAAAGCAGAGGAAATATCTACTCCTTTCCACTCAAATGAGCAAGAAGAGGCATTGTGACCTGTTTAATGTTGATGGAATGGTCTTTAATGGTATGGCATGAGACAGGTTTAATGTAGGGACTTAATGCAGAGGCCTCTCACCTCTCCCCAAGGCTCCATGGGGAGCCACCATTATGTGATCAAAAAAGCCTGACACCTGAAGGGTTGGTCCCTGTATAATCAAGGTCACATGGAGATTCTTTCATAGTGGTGCTCACTCGTTTAACTGTTTTGTCTAAGCTAATACGTCCACTTATCCATCCTGTTTACTGAATGGATGTTATAAGCTTTCCCATATCAGTACCAGTTCTTTATCACCAGAAACAACCCTTTTTTATTTTACTATTGCAGTCTTAAGTTTAGATTCTTCACTGCCTGTTGAAGTCATGATTCCATATAATGACTCCACCTCACCAATAGGAACACATGTGACAAGTTCCTTGGGTCATCTCCATTTACATGTTGAATAATTCACAGGTTGCATACTGTATATATCCATGCAAAATGGAGAAAACTCTTCCCATACCCACAATGCACCTTACAAATCAATTTCAGGCCCCCACCAGGGAATATGAGGGCTTCAATAGACTGAGAATCATAAGATTATAAATATAAATGCATCTGCCTGTGACACCGCTGCACTCGTCTTTCTGTTTCGTCCTTTGTATTTCCCTCAGCCCAAAGATTTAGATTTTAGACTCCAGTTCATCTGGAGTTCAAATGGAGCATCAGGGATTGTTCACCCTGTGTCAGTCTATGAGGTACATTTCAAGGAGCAGCAAGGGAGGTGTCCCTTCAATTAGAGTGATTTATGAGATACTTTATTGAGCTTATTGCACATAGGCTAAGGCTAGGAGTTTTCTGCACTGTGAAGAGGTTCATTTACGTGTTGATTACATGAAGAAGAATAGGGTGCTTGGAAAATCTTCCTCACAGTATCAAATCCCATCCAGACTGTCATCAATCTAAAATAACTTGCACTCCATTAGTCTTAATGAACTCCATCTACCGAACAGTTTCACCCCATTTCCACTGTATGCAAATAACAACAAAACTAAGAAAATATGACTCTGAGAAAAATATTCTATTTTGACCATATTAACAGTGGTCTCACTGTTTTTAGACAATCAAATATTAAAATACCATAAACATACAATACCTAACCTTATTAAGACTAGTATAATAGGTGTATTTAAATGCTGTTAATGTACTGTACAAAGTAAGCTCCTAAAATACATTATATGTACACACACTTGCATGCACACACTCATTCACTTTGGCAGAAATATTTTTCCCATGTTGCTTGTAACTTGGTAGGACGGAACACTTTAAATCACAATCATGCTATTTTTAGGTATTTTAAAAGTAGCAGAAACATAATGAACAAAGGGATACTATTTCACTGTGAAGTTCAGTATCAGTAAAGGTATCTTTAAACTCAAGGCATGCAAGAAAGTGATGCTATTTAAAAAGGGAGAGTGTGCAATATCTGGCCACTGGGAGGCAGAATGTTCAAATAATGGGCCCCCCCCCCCCTTCCACACAGACACACACACTCCAGAGGGGTGTTACTGTAAATTAGTACAATAACCATAGTAACAACATTGCTCATACAGTACAGTATACAGAATTACATGAAATTCCCTGCCCAAAACAAGACATTTTTAACTGTATTCAATTGTGGAATACATCACAGAAATTAATATTCTAAAAGTTGAGTTTATGAGAGATATCCAATATTTTGTTTACCCTACAATTCCAAAGCAAATGTATACTGTTCTGAGTCTGATTCCATTGTTATTTCCATATATCAGAGGGGAGGGAGATACTGAATTCTGCTCCAGGTAATTATCCAGAGGTCTTAGTCCAGCCCTGTTGATGAAATCTGCTCATGTTTATACACATGAGAGGGATTACACATTCAAACAGTCAGAGCACAATTTCACTTTCTCAAAATGTAATTATAAATGGATTAGACTGCATTCAAAATGCAAAGAAACCCCTTAGTTTGAACCATATCCTGTTCTAAATAATACTGTCCATATTAATTTGCTTGCCTTATCGGTCTACTTTCTTCGCTTGCTGAGTGTTTTGTATTTGTTAAGAAAAAAAAGGTACAATTATTTCTATTTCAAATCCATGGAGCTTAATGGTGGTAAAGTCATAATGGGCTGCAGGCAATGCTAGACCAGGCGTGGTGAATTAATTAGGCGGCCACATATAGGAGCCCTGTACTGACCTCTGTGTCCTCTCTTCGCTGGTCTGCTCTGTGCCAGCCGCACAATGACTAATGTCAAAATGAAGAAATACCAATTTGGACAATGTGGTAGAAAAATGTTGCATACAGTACATAAGCAACAACATACGATGTATTTATGTACTAATATATATATATATATATATATATATAATTTTTTTATTTTTATTTTATTTTTATTTTTTTTACATTTCTTTATTTTTTACATGCACTTGTGTGCGCACACACACACACACACTCCTAATCACATCACAAGTAGAGCAGAGAGTGATAATAAAAGCTGGTAATCCATTTGATGCGTACACTCCCATATAGAGTTCAAAGGCGACACAGTGCCTGGCTGTGCCAAAGGAAGATGGATAGAAGGCTGTGTGTGAGTTCTGAGCAATCCACAGAGGTTGTTGGAAATGCTGATTTGAGATTAGATTTTTTACATTACCTATAAAAATCTTAATTTTGTGTTTCAACCTGGTTACATTGACTATTATCTATTTGTCAATCTTTGCTGGAATTGCATCTTGGTTGTTTTTGTCAGTTAGACATGATTACATGCGATGACCGGTATATTTTAGCATTCTAAAAATGACAATAAATATAATGTAACATTTGTAGTATACATTTATTGCTAGGATTTGCATTTTTATCACTTAGCAGTACAAGTGAAGTTTTACAAGAAAGGCTAATTTAAATGAATAGCTCACACTTCATGGGGAGTGTTATCAGAAGGTTGTTAGTGCTACTGTGCTTTGGGTCCTGCTGTTGTCCTACCCATTTCTGTATCTTCTTTAATCCCTGTGAGGAACATAATGCTTGCGGACTAGCAATATTGCAGCTGAGGGAGCCACCCGGCACATTAGAGCGGCAGAGGTTCAAGGAGCAGGCCCGAGTCATTTCTACAATAAGTGGTGAGACACACCAGAGACAGAAACAATAACAGCGCTTCCTCTCCAACGGTGGCCCTGAGCACCCAAATGTAGAAAAATGACAGGAGGTGACGTACACCGCTGCATTACTTTTGAGTTACGGAGGCGATTTGCAATTCAAAGCACATGAGGAGTGCTGACCACACCACTAACGCCTCCACAGGCCTACTGAGACAAATAAGGCCGGGGGCAATTTGCAGTCCCCTTTGCTAGGAAACCCACTTTAGGCCGCGTCATGTAAAAAATATGATAAATACCAAAACTAATGAGGCCAAATTTGGCTTTCTGAACGAAAAATATAGCTGTATGTTGGGAGTTAACTTCACACGTCAAGGCCATCTTTGATTTAAGCAATTTTGACAGTTGGCCTTGACAATATTATACACACCCCATGTGTTAGTTAATGTTTAACATAAGTGCTTAATAAACAAGAGAAATTAACAATTATGTAAGTGATAAGTTATGGCATTGTATTTCTTTGAATTGAGAACATCACAAGTATTTAAAAGGGATGCTACTCGATTTGCATCTCAAAATATTCTTGTGGTTTTCACAGAGGACATAACCCTCCCACAGCTTAGTGGCTTGCATGCCTCTACTCATCCCCCCACCCTACAGCACTCATGTTGTACACCATTCTCTACCCCTCCCCTTACATTCACCCATACTTTTGGAACAAACTAGGCTCGCTATATAATGCAATCGTGGAGTGTTCCCATTAAAATAGAAACCTATAAAATGGAAGTTAAGGAGAATGAACCATTTGTGATTTGGAATATTTTATTTTGTTAACATAGTCCTTGCAGAACTATTCATCAAATAGTATAACTGCTATGCAGCCATATGGAGAAGCAGCGTGCAAAGATCACCCCAACTTGCTGATCCTCAGTAACCAGGGCCAATTAATCCTGCCTGCTGTATCCTGTATCCTGCACATCAGGCCTGTGCTCCAGCCAGAAAGAAATACAAGTACAGTATTTCTCCCAGCAGCCTGCCCGGTCAGAAACAGGAGAACTCACAGCACCTGTGATTAATGATGGAGTGTCGAACTACAATCGAGGACTCAGGAGGGCTTTAGAGAAAGGGGGCCAAGGGATTTCGCTGCAGTTATTAGGCTTGCTATGAAGGTAGTTTGGCAGGAAACTATGCAACATTTACACTACAGGTGTGTATAAGTAGTGGCAGAAATCAGCAGTGCACAAACTTTTTAAAACAAATGTATGCTTGTTTATTTAACCCTCACGCTGTCCTATGGGTCAAAATGACCCGCGCACTCATCATTAGCGGGCGCCAACCACAACACGGACTAATGACATTCCGCGGTTGGCTCCCTCTGCTTGTAGTCTGCTGAAATGCCTTAGGACAGCGGGAGGGTTAAAATGCTAGATAGACAATTTGTAAATGGATGATGACCCACACATTTATCTATACTTCAACCAAATGTAATATTTGCAATGACATAATGGCATTTTCCCTAGTGTTCAAAGCATCTGGTACAGCTATCTACCAGTTGTCTGATTGATTGACCTCTGCGGTGTGAGAAGGCAAAAGTTACTTTCCCATGCCAAATAATCAATCAGTAGTCTTGCTGAATGCCTATAATCAACACATCACATGGCTTAAGGTAAAGTCTACTGCAACCTTGACCAGGTAAGGGGTTGTGTATCACAAGCAATCTTTCAATGTACAATTCTTTATGAAACCATTGCCTGTTTGGAGAACATAAAATGGGACAGAAGAATAAACATGCACAGTATGAGTGTGGTTAAGGCTACTTTCTTGGCATTTGCTTAGCACACTTGTCATTGTAAAACAAACAAGTGTACCACATGAGTGTGGATAATTAACGCAATATCTATAACATTCAGCAATTCAGCATTCCATTGTAGTCGTGTGCATAATTTGTTTAAAGACATTTTTATTGTGTTTGACTTGAGCAATAACCAAGTCAGTTAGACCATGGTCTATCAGTGCTTTTTTGTAACTCAAACCAACACTGCTTACGCTCAACACAGCATCTGGCTTTCACATTGAATTTGAGGCTGAGTTTTTGAGGAGCTTCTGAAATGTTCTGGAATTAAATTAAAATCTGCGTTAGGCAAACTGGACATTTTCCAAGAGTGCATTTCACACACCATAAATACTACAGATATCTTTAAACACATAACCTAAAAGGGCACAGCTGAGCCTTTTAGATTTGTTGGGCAGCATGCGTTTAGAACTCCTCTAAAAAAATAACAAGCTGTTTTGCATTTGAAAGAAAAAAGGGAGGCACTGAATTCCTCAGAATTTATGGTTCTTGAAATCAAAAGTTTTCTTTTCTGCCTTCTTTTTTTTAAGGCCTCAACAATATTTCAAATTGACTTAAAGCTTTCTTGCGTTGCAAGGGAGATAACAGTCAAGCTGCATGTGAATATATTACTGTGAATGATGGCTGCAATGATTAAAATCCACAGAAAAGGAAAAAGGCAGATGTGTTTTCATACGAAGGTAATTGAGATGTAAATGTGGAGTGGATATTCGTGTCTGTAGTCGACTCATATCACTTCGTTGCCTATGCTCAAAAACCATATTATTTGAGGAATTGTTCTAATCCTCTGTTTCAATTAACACTACAGCTTATGTAGTGCAGTGCACATGTGATTACGTTGTTGCTGCTTGTTTATTATACAGTACATGTACAATTCAATCAGATGAACTGGGCCAGCAAGGGAATGGAAAGAAGTCAGATCAGCATACACAATACCACTAGGTGTTCACAGCCTAGGTATTCATGAAGAAAATGTTGTTTTGATTTTCAGTTCAGGACCCAGACTGCATTGAAATCCATTTAATCCGAATACACATTTAGGAGGGTTATATTGGCTGTTCATATAAGGTGTTTCCCAAAAACAACTAGTTGCTAAGCCTCCAACACCAAGTGAAACAACCACCAGCTCTACCTGAGCTGTCTTACAGTAAAACCATAGTCTTGTTAGCAGCTTGGGTAAAACTTTTGCACGATATGCAAACAGATATTATTATATAAGATAATAATACGATAACAAATCTAGTTGAACACAGCAGGGGGGCACATCGAACCTATTCAGAACTTCAGCCTCCTATTATTATTCCTCTCCAAATCTAATCCTGTTGGACAATAAACAGGATGAATACCACTAATAGGATTACGGGCAGTGAAAATATGCTGGTAAGAAGGGAAAGGGAAAAGGAGACATAGTAAAAGAAATAGTAAGGTGCAGAGAGAAAGAATTTGCATGTAATGCTCTAATCCTCAACAGAAAGCATGTATTGAAAGTCAGGTCTACAAGTTGTCAAAACAGTGGACCAGGGCTAATTCCTCCTGGAATACACTAAAATGTTGGCCTCTGCTTATCACTGGTGGGTTTATTTAGTGAGTCTCTGGAACATTCTTCACGTCCAGGTTGGGGCAAAACAATAAAACGTCTGGTGACCAAGTGACCTTAATTATCTAGCATCATTCCCAATATCTATAAAACAGTTAGAAGTCAAGAGATATGTCATTAGACAAACAGTAGTAAAATTAAACATGAATCCATGTCAGTGCACATGGCTCACACACACGCACGTGCGCACCCAAACACTTATGCCGCTAATAGAATTGCTTAATGATAAACGGTGTCGTGCCTCCTCTGGACCACCTACCCTGCAGGGAAAACAGGTCAGGCACCTGGAAGTGGTCAGAGCTGCTAACGCTAACAAACAGCTGGTGATTAAGAGCAGCAATTCCTCTGGTCCTGGTCCCATACCACAGCCAAGGCAAAGTGGAGAAACACCGAACCAAGGGCCTGTAGAGGAGGACGAGAAGCCAAACTACACATAAAAAAACACATAAAATACACACAGACATGCACATGCATTATGCATGTGTAGGGAGTTGTAATGAGTAGTTGTTATTTCCAAATGTTCTTTCTTATTTGCTTAAATCTATAACCTTATTAACCCAGGAGAAAGACCCCTAGAATGTGTTGAGGGCGATCCCCTCCATATGTGTACCAGCTGCTTGACTCTAGACCATTTACGGAGAATTATATTCATTCCACTGTAAAGTAGTCTTAACACTTGGGTAAAAACTTGCCACTTAACGTGAGAGTAACAGTACATTATCGACACTCAAGCTGTTCACTGTTGTCTTCAGAATGTGTTGTGTTAAACTGAAAGCACATTCTCTATTTATGCCTGGAACACACTATATGAGCTTTAGAATCCTAACTGAGTGTGAAAATGGGAGCATCTCACACTAAACAACAGATTTCACAGAGCTTCTTGTCTTTCAGTCAGAATGATGCTCACACTGACGATTTTTGCAGTTACCAAAAAAAAAAAAAAAAAACTTTGGCTTGGTGTTGTATTTTAGAGTGCTGCATGTTATGTTTGTAGTTACGTTTTCAAAATCTGTTGGGACCACAGCTGGTCAAACCGTGAACACAATCAAGGGCTGTAAGACTTATGTTTAGCAGACCCCTTAAATCAAACCCGAATAAGTTGAATAATTCATACACCAGTTATCTCAAGTAAACAACACTTTGCTAGAATAATGACGGCAGCATGTGATCAGAGCTCATAATAGTGAAAGAAAAGTCGAGACTGGGTTGAGAGACTCCTTGTAGCAATCGATGGAGGTGTTAACCGACTGGCTGAGGTGGCAGTTTGGAGCACTCTGGTTGGGGCCTGGAACATGATCACTGGTATGAGTGGAGCAGTTCCCTTTACTGCCTTGTAGGCAAAAGCCAGTGTCTTGAATCAGAAAGGAGTCACTGGGAGCCAGTGAAGATGGAGGTTAAATGGGAGAACCTGGGTAGGTTGAATAAGGGTCTGCAGCTGAGGCCAGTACTCCGGCTAGAGAATTGTAGTAGTGTAGACCTGGATAAAGAGCAGTACCGCTTCTCTTATGAGGAACTGCATAATCCTTCTGCTTCTATAGAAGAAGAATCTGCTGGCAACACTGGTAGGCAATGATGTTGATGTGTTGTTATGAAAACAGTTTCCTTGTGCTTTACCTGCATGTTCGCTGTCATTACAAATGCACGAGCGCGCACGCACGCACACACACACACACACACACACACCGCACCACTTAACCACGCCTCTCATTGGCTGTTGGGTCTGTTCTCAGTTAAACTGTTTTATAAGTGTA
>JAODUG010000018.1:3859565-3880983 GCA_027564795.1 Aphredoderus sayanus | reverse complement strand
CACACACACCGCACCACTTAACCACGCCTCTCATTGGCTGTTGGGTCTGTTCTCAGTTAAACTGTTTTATAAGTGTACTGTAAGTGTGCAACACACTCACAATAGAGGACCAAGCACAAACTGGTCCGAGAATCACGTTACAAATCCGGTGGCGTGTGTTCCAGGCGTTAGAAGACCTGGCGGAGAGCGGTTCCTGAGGCAGAGACACATTACCTTCCAGTTTTTGGACAGCAGACAAACATCCTCCCAGTTGTTTGTACTGTAAATCACATTACGCTTCCCACCGCCCTCCCACAGACCTGCAGTCTACCAACACCTCCTACTGTGACACATTCATTATAAGTTCCAGTATACAGCCTATCCCAGGCCATGAATAGGTAATGGCCCAAAATGAGTCATATTCACATAGCAGACGCCCAGCAGTGAATAAATACAACCTATCCATCACACGTAGCCCAGTGAAAAATTAATGAAAGTCCGCAGAGGCGGGAGGAGGCTGGGCATAGCCAAAGGGAAATACTAAAAATGATTATGCTTCTTTTAATAAGTGAGGGGTAAGAGCTATCACAATATCCCACTTAGTACACGTCCTCTGTGCCGGGAAAACAGATTCAATGGAAGTAGACTTTGGGGTTGAAGGGATGACAAGCAGGTGTTCTTATAAATGACAGCGCATGTCAAGCGGGTAGCAGGCGGTTACTCACACGTATTACATTAGTTACTTACACTATTAGGGTCAGAGCAGGCTCTACTTCTTAAGACTTCTCCGGTCCTACAATGTGTGCTGCTCACTATTGCCTACATCATACCAGCCAGCTGTCACCAGTGCGATCCTCTATGCTGTGGTGTGTAGGGCTGCTGGCATACAGGCAGCAGATGCTTAATACATTAACAAACCTATTAGGAAGGCCAGCTGTGTGATTGGGATTAACGTTGGCACCATGGAGGAGGTGGCGGAGGCAAGGACACTGCCATAACTGTGGGCCATTTTGGGCAATGCCTCCCGCCCTCTTCAGGACATGCTGATTAAAAGGCCTTCAGCACTCGACTGATCACCCCGCACGGTGTAACAGGGAGCACTGTCTGAAGCCTTTCCTGCCTGTGGCCATTAGACTTTGCAATGCCTCTCCCTGAGCTGACCACAGGCTGTGCTATGTTTTAAGCATAGCCTGTGCGTAGTCTGTTTTTATAGTCGTATTTATTGTGGACATTGCTTGTATTATATTATATTTACTGTACATACTGTAGTCTGGTGTATTGTGGACTTGTATTGTATGGTCTGTATATAGTATAGTTGTCTACTGTCCTGTACATGGTCCTGCATACTTTTTATACTTTTCTCGAGTCTGTATTTTGTTTTTTATGTGTACAGTCTGAATGCTGTAGTGTGACAATCCAATATCTCCCTTGGGGGTAATAATACCTACCTACCTACCTACCTACCTACCTAGTTACTCACACATATTATATTAGTTACACACGCTTATTGAACAAACTAGTTATATCCAACCTTTCGTAAGACAGTGAAAAATGAAGTAAAAACACACGGGTCATCCATCTCTGTGGTCTCAGTGGGAGGGGATGGCAACAGGTTGAATAATGACCCTGTTGAAATGGTTCAGATGTGTGAGTAATAGGTGCCTATAAAAGCTAAGCTGTCTATAAAGCCATCCTGTTGGAAATCAGCTGACTGTGTTGCCATGAGAGTTGTTAAAAGATTGGAAGGTGGACATGCTACTGTACACTAATATGTGACATCACTTCCTGTGTGATTATCAGAATTGTGGTGGAGGTGATGTTGAGATGGCAGGGTCCTACATAATAGCAAACCCTATAACCTTGGGCAAAGGCAAATATAGTACTGTAGCGTTTGTTGATGTGTGTTGTTTTACCTGTTGTCCCATCCAATACTGAAAATATAAGGATGATGGGAAGGAAGGAAACAGGGAGGGAGAAATTTATAAGAATGGGGGGAGGAGATTTGTTCGGACTCTCATGGCCCTTCTCTCCCTACACTGTGCTGCTCACCCCACCCCCGTTATTGCTCCTTCTGCTCCTCATGTCTGTTAAGTCAGCATGACATTTTATGATGCTTGGATATTAAAAAACAGTTTCTATAATGTGTTAGAGGGAAGTGGAAACAAGCCTGCTCATGCTTGGCAATTAGGGGAAGCAGGACAGAGGATATTTATGAATGCAGGGGGAGACCGGGTGCGAGCAGGGGAATTGGACTGTAATGTCCTGCTGTCGGTAACAGTTTTCTCCTTAACTCCATACACAACACTGTTAAAGTGGGATTCACTCTGGATCACGTTTGTGATCCATGATTCCCATGAATCATCATATTCATTCAGCCTTTGTGGTGCGTCTGAGTGAACAATTCAGAGAGCTGTAATGATATACACTGTGCTCAGGGAATACCACAAATAAGACTGTGACAGGTTAGATTTGATCATATCCAATTAAATGAGAAGAACAAATAGGAAATGTAACAAACTAGGTTATGTTTATAGTGACCCAGAAGTGGTGTCAACAAAGCTTGCATTTGTGAAAACAATGAAACATTAACTAGATATCATCAAACCAAATCATATTACAATATACTGTACTTTTCTTCCGTTATACAAAACAGGAGGTAAAATTATATCATGAAAGGACACATGTCAATAACCAAAACACATTTTTAACAAAACAAAAATCTCATTTCCTCATATCCATATTTTGGATTTTTTGGGGGGAGGGTCTGGCGCCACTGGAAAGGTTTCACAGATGGTCTCAACAGATATATTATAAGTCCAACTCTGCTCTCCTGATGTGGTCAGTGTATCCGTTTCTGATATCCACTGTACAACTTTGATCAACTTACTGACCGCAAACCGTGAAGTCATTTCCATTGAAACCAAAGATATAATAACAAGTTGACTTAACCTTACTTGAAAGCAAACGTGCGCCATTTAACAACTGAAAAGAAAATAGTGCCCTTAAATAGAGTCCATAAGGGATATACTGTACTTGTTGATGCTTGCTCAAGCTTGCCACCCCCCTCCCCGCATACACACACACACACAAGGCACACTCTTATAAAACACAAATACACACACACACACTCACACACTCGCTCTCTGAAACACACACACACACATCACTGTGAGAGTTGTATGAAAAGGGTTGTGGCTTTTGGTCCTGTCCTGTTGTAGGGCATTTTTACCGCTCTCTGTTGAGAAACATAAAACAATATTTCCAGCCAGCTCCTCCAGGCCCCCAGCTCAATAACAGTTTGTGTCTGTGAGGAAAGTGAGTGGAGGTGATTAGAGACACCACAGCGCCTTGGGGCATCTCTCAGCTCTCCTCAGAACCACACACCAGCACGGGTCACACTTGTGTTTGTTGCTCTTCACTTTCCCCTCAGCTCTGGGACAAAATGAAGCCTTAACCTTGTAATCTGTCCAATGAGTCTCCTGGTGGCACTTCTGGATTTAGTGCGGGGAAATTACACTTCAGGACCGAGGGACTGAAAAGTATGTATAGCGGAGAGAGCGAGGGTTCTGTGTCTTTGGAGCGTCGACACTGACAGCTCTTGAAGAGCTGTCCGGCTTACACAACTACAATCTCAAACAGGCTAACGTGAGCTCCGTTAAACAAGTGCTAATCAGGCAGCGCGGCCAACTAAATCAGGACCATATCAGCATGGGTGTTTATTTCCACGCCATATAATCCGCGAGGGTTTGGGCGCGAGTGGCAGGGATGGATGTAATGTGACGGCGGTCTCTCTGCCACCTGTCATCGTGTGGCTTGGGGGAAACATTTCCGTCCCCGGGGGCACCCCAGATTCAGAGCCAAACCCGTCCAGCCGGCTCTCCCTGACACACAATCAGCCCTCTGTTCCAGGCTCAGGGTGGGTCTCCTCTCCCCCCTCCACCCACCCACCACTATGAAAACAACCTAACCTCAAATACACTTAGACTCTTGCACATGCACATGTGTAGGCGCACGCAACACACACCACTAGACACATATCTAAACCCACCACTCCCATCGTGCCGCGACAGGACCTCCATGGGGAACCCAACCCATGCCACTTAGAGTATTATTACTGCCAGTCCTTCTTTTGCCTCATTGGAAATGTGTGTGTGTGTGTGTGTGTGCGCATGTAGGGGTTTTGTGCTTAATGCACAGATGAATGCAAATGAGAAAGCGATTGTGTCAACACACCCCTGAGATCGCTGGGTGCGATTGCACATACAAAAGGTCTGGACCTGGGATGAAGGGGTGGGGCAAGGGGGGCCACAATGCAACACTCCCACCTAGCACCCCACCACCAGCCCACACCTCAGCCCCTGTTTCTTCAATCAGCCAGGCTGCACAGAACCGTGCCCCGGGATGAATATGTATGCCAGGCTATGTGAATATGTATGCCAGGCTATGTGAATGCTGCTGCTGCAGCAGAGAGGAAGTCCCCGCTGCCTTTGTACTCCCAGGCAGGAACATGAATCATGCGTCTCCACGCCAAAGCCACCAGATGTGACGGCGGGGGAGGGGGGGAAAGACACTCCTCCACTGTGTGTTGTGACACTGGGGGATCCTTCCTAATGCACAATGATGAAAATGTTCCGCCCCTCCGACAAGGTAAAGTCTCTGCTCCAGTTGCCAGAGGCCCGCGAGCCGACATATGCTTCGGCGTATTGCGGCCGACATTGACGTATGGCGAGTGGAGCCGGCGCGAGGCTCACATCAAGGAGGAGACTCGTCCACAACCTCGTACCCGATAGATCATCAGAGGCGGAGAGCGCTCCCTCAGCTCGCACGCTGTCCCAGAGAGGGCTCGCTCTGTCAGAAGTGGAAATAGAAGGAGAGGGCTGTACAGCATGTCTCCAGTGTGCGCTGGCTTTTATGTGTGCGGTATGAAAGTAATACGGGCGGCCTGGCTAAAGGGTGGGCCTAATATGCCTCACAGAGACCACACAGGCAGGAAAATAATCATGCACACGCACGTGTAGTACGGATCCACGGGCAAAAATACACAGATGTGTTTACACACATAGCAATTTACACGCACACACACACACACAAATACACTCTACATTGCATACATCCTCATATACATTCAATCACATACACACACACACACACACAAATACAGTATAGCACACATACTCTATTCTGCACATTCAATCAGACACACATTCAATCAGACACACACACACATATATATATATATATATATTAAAGCAGCCAGACAACACGACATGACTGGCGCAGGCCAAGAAACACAGCTCCACGATGTTGCCATATCCTCTTACAGCAACGGGGAGACCAAAACGAGCCTCAACATTTTCCACGGCTGGTTGCGCTGGTTAAATGCTCTCAGAAGCCATGTCTCTTTGATGAGCTGTGTTAAGTGATATAATAATCACACTGGCGCACTTTTGCCAGAGTGCTTGAGCATGCCGCCCTGCCAAAACCCACGCCCTCTGGGGAGTCTCAGCCAAATAAACAGATCCCATTTCTGAAAAAGGCAGACACTGGTAATAAAGAGTTGAGCACTCCTAACCCCCCTCATTCCCTCCAATATGTTCTTCCTGTTAACATTCCTCCCTCATAACAGCCAAATCATTGCAGTTAGAGGTGGTTATGGAGTTTACACTGTGTCAGACCAAGGCCGTTCACTTCTCTGATGAGAGCACACTGGAGAGTTTTGTGTCACAGGAAACATCCAAAGAGACGGACAAGGAGACAGTGTGGCCAGACAATTACAGACAAAAACTGTATGACTACAGTCTGAGTCCCACGTGAACACTAAAAATATACAGTACTGTATTACGTCTACAAACACACAAAGGAAAAACAATACACGGGCAGATCCCCTTGAAATACCGTTCTGAAAGTTGCAGTAACACATTTGGAAGGTAATAACGTAGCCAGGCCACATTGTCTCTTGATTCTACTGCTTTACCTACAGTATGCACATGCAATTGACACTGTGGGCTACATCATTCTCATAGAACAGCACTACTGGGAGTCTTCCCTGAACTGGTTTATATTTCTGGTAAAAATGAATGCATCTCTTTTGGGAGGTTGCATTTCCAAAAGGGATATACTGTAGGATTTGGTGAGTTATATACATGTCATAATACAGTGTCGATAATTATAACTGTTTACCAATAATAATATTCAATCATTACTTATTTCCAAATTCTAAATCAAAATTTCTCATATTGAGCCACACTGTGAGTACAAGTAACAAACAAACGTGGCAATCTCTAACATGAGTACCGTAGCTGTTAAATCTTCCACATCAGCTAAATAAATGAACAAATATCAGATTAGTTACATTTAATAACTGTATAAGGACATAACTACATAATTATAATATTACACAAGCCACTACACCCTAGTGTAAAATGACAGGCATTACACTTAAATATTATGCCCAGGCTGATAATTTCCCAATAATTAATTATCTGCATATTCAATGCTAAATATACCTGTCATAAGTTACATTTACTGTACCACCAGAAAATAATCACATAGCTATACAAATAATTACAAGAAAAATATGCATTATATAACTTGACCAACTTGACCACTAAAACATTACTTTTTTGCTTTACTCTCCAAGCTTAAACACTGAACTGCTGCTGGAACCATCTGCGGGTTCTTAGATGCACATGTTAAACTGTGTGCACATGAAGTACCAAACAAATACTAATGATACGGCCCCTCAGTCTAAATATTGACATTTCCACAGCATCTACTATCTTGATTCCCTCCTCTCTTTCTTTCATTCCCTCTCTCCCCATCCCTATTTCCTTCCTGGTAATAAGCACCTGAATACATAAAATATGTTCCTCAAGTCCTTCCTGTTTATCTTAATGTTTTATTTAGTGTTTTGCATTATCATAATCAAAGTTTCAATAAAAAATAACAAAGTAGAATAAAATATACATATCAAGTGACAGCCTACTTCCATTACATGTCCCGCATAGAATCTTGATGTTATGTTAACAAACAAATTAGCATTTAAATGAGTCCTGCATTTTATCCTTCAAGGTTATGTTGTTATGGATATTAAATTAGAGAGAGACAGAGGGAGAGAGAGAGTTTGCGCTGGTGTGGTCTATAAGCTGCCAACCGACAAGCCCCCCAGAGAGGTGTTAGAGCAGGTTTGTTTAGGGTTGGTTTGGGGAAGGAAGAAATAGAGAAAGAGAAAAAAGAAAGAGAGGGGGAGCGAGAGAGAGAGAGAGACAGAGAGAGAGAGAAAGAGAGAGATGGAAGATAAGTGTGCCAGCATGTACAGTAAGAGTGTGCCTGCAGTGTGCAGCAACAGTTCAGACATTCACAAAAAAGTGTTTAGTACCAAAGATACAAACCATACATTGTTAAAGCTGTAGCTATTGAGGCAATCCATGAGACACATGAAAACATGTATAAAATACATAAAGAATGGTAAAAAGTGGTAAAAACCCATTTTACCTCTATGTGGACTATTTCGTATAGTTTTATTTTGGCTTAACTCCTAGTAACCATTAAGTGTTGCACCGCTGCTACCCACTGAAAACAGAAAACTACCCTCAGATATCACCCGCATGAGGACATAATACTTTAAAGTTAATCCCAAAATTGAGACTTTAAACCCAGACTCTGGCCCATGGCAGAGATTAAGGGGTTTTATCCACAAAGTCCACAACAAAATCCACAAAGTGATACAGTGTACAGGTGATACAGATATTCTAGAATGTCTTGATATTTCTAGATGGATTTGTTGGGGCCCCACCAGGGGCAGCTGGTTTAAACAGGCTAGCAGAGCTATCACTCCCTATTTTCTGGCCAAAGATGTACAGTATATTCAAACCATTATTTTAAATGCGCATAGGTTCAACATACACCTTGAAATGGTTTACTGCCAATCTTGAAATGTGAAAGAAGCACCCCCTTGAGGTAAAAAAGTGAAATAGGCACATGGCTACATATTTATGTATAGCCCATAATGGGAATGGTGGCAATCAGGTCATCATTGACATGTGAATCGTACACCAATGAAGAGGAAATAGAGGGGTGACCCCCCTTTGGGTCTAATGTACTATCAGCCCAGTATTCATTCAAATAAGGCAAGGACTCACAAAATATGTTGAACAGTTAAAACCCTGTGTGGCAAAGGCTTAAAAGTACAATTTGCCATTAAAAAGTGTATGCAATAAATAAATGGAAAACAAAACGTGGGCTGTCCCAGAAGACATGCATGGATTTCTGCTTGGAAATAAATGTAATTCCTTTTACATATACTGTAAAAGGTGTACTTAGTTGTATGTCCACATGCAACATTGCTGGATTTATATAAAGGGGGTTAAACTCCATATTTCTGCCACTATCAGAACTAGCTGCCATATTGGACCAGCCTCCATGCAGGCACAGTTTTTCTTGAAAACTTTAAGAAGTATGGAAAAAAGCAAGCTGATCTTTCATTAACTTGTTGAGATAATATTTCCCACAGACATAAAACTGTTTGTATGCAGAAACAAGGTGTAGAGTACTTCTCAACACACATTCAAATCTGGAGATGATAATGTGGTGGGTCCACACTTAATCTCTAAGGCAAACTAATCTCCCCTTTAATATAGTTGATTCATGGAACTGCTCAAAAACATGTTGTTTTTAATCTACCCCTCGCCGGCTCGGCAACCATAATAAAATGTGGATTAACTTGTAAGCTGGGTGATATGTGGATATTTTTTTTTTTTTACTGATTCTTAGAGCCTCTCCTTCAGTCTGCGACAGTAAATATGTATGCTAATACACTGGCTCATAAAAACATTCAAAACACCTTCCATATTACTGACAGAAAGCTCACATAAATGCACACACATACACTCACACACCATCAGACATGTCCATAAAGAGGCAGTGAATTAACACATTAACAAATTCATACAATTAATGTGTGTATGCATGTGACATGTGTTTTATTTTCATGTCTACTTATTGATTGCCGATTTTCCCTGTGAAGATAATAACATATTGGCTACAGTATAGCCAAGGCAGGTGGTATATGTATAATTACCCACAATATAATTTTAAATTATCATTAATGTATTTCTTATACAGTAGTAATCTGAATTTGATGCCTGCACAGGGAAAATATAAGCATCACAATATTCACTAGTATTGCTTTACCTTCTACTAATGCCTATATTAGTAAACTATTCTAGTTAAGATAAGAACAGTTATCTTAACTGTTGTGCCCATATAATGACTTTGTGAATAATTATTGTTAATGACAATATACAGTGTATACATAAACATTTCCAGGTCTTATAAGTGTTTGTGGATGTCTGTATCCTCACCATACCATTATAATCCCTAGGCAGGGTTAGTGGTTCCCCTCCCGCCTATAAATCCATCTGAAACTAGAGCCACACTTCAAATCACCAGTCCGACATTCCAACCCAGAAGCATCCATCAGAGGGAATGTCAACCTGGAAGCACTCCGACCCCCAAGCACCCCCTGCACCCCTCACAGAGCCCAGACATTTATTTGTTCAACACTGGCGTGCCGCGCGATTTGGGACGTTGCAAAAACTTATTTGGGAATTCAAAGAGAAGGCTTTTAAATGCGGGCGAATAGTCGTGTGTTTTATATGTATGTTTTTTTCCGTGGCAGGAAGTGAAGATTTACAAATGGAACGACCTCCTCTTTAGGACATGCCAGCGTTGGGCGAGTCGTTATTTTAAAGTCCAAAAAATCCACCTCCGCCCCAAGAGCACATATCCTTTAAGGTCATATACACAACATCAGAGCCAGGGATACATATCCCTCTATCTAACTCATGATAATAATGTGACATGTACGCAACATACACACAACTGAAACACACAAACAAAATAAAATATGAAAGTAATAAAATCTACTCAGAATATGATCACCATTATACAGTATATACTTTGTTAGTGTCAAAGGGCATGATCAGGTCTTCAAATGTAAGTCTAAGATGTGGAAGCTATTCACTGCAGGTTCCCTGCAGGACACAGTCTCTCAGAGTGAATAGCATATCAGAGCATGCATCACCATTTATTTTACACTACAGAGGACAGCAGTTTATCGGCTGGTCAGCAGCCTCTCAAACCTCCCTTTCATTACGGAGATGCGCTGGCGCTTTCTTCACAGGCTGGGCAAGCCAAGAGGAAGCTCAACTAAAGACACTCTCTTTTTGCTGGCTTGTCTGTTTCTATCCTCCCAGTCTCTCTCTATTTCTCTCCCTCCCTCTCCCTCCCTCTCTCTGTCACAGACTAAACAGGGGACTTGAAAGGCATGTTTCAGGTCTTTGAACCACTGACCTCTAAAAAAAATATATACACAGCTCTCCCGTCAGTTGGCTTTGGAAATCCTGATCTCGCGGTAACACTGCTACCACATACTGTAATTGCATTCTGGGGAAAGCATTCTCAGCCATTCGGATGTGCCTCTATTTAAAGACAATCTCACTATATTGTATATGTGATGAGGCTCTTATAACTAATCTGGTAGCTTCTAACCAGGGGCAAGTTCAATCTGAAAATGATGTGCACATGTTTCTTTGCAAACGTGTGCAAAGGGCTACTGTATATACAAATGTACTGTAACAAAACTTAGATTTAGAACAGATATTATTAAACAATAATTGTAAAAGGTTTACTTTCGGTTGGCTTTACTTCTTCATGAGGGTAGGCAAAGGAAACCCATCACTGTAGATGAAGATACGTCATTAAAACTAGTTTTTACTTTTAAAATGTAGCCTACTGCTGACCAGTCAACAAAAACACATCTAGCCCGTTGGTTGCACAGTAATAACATTACCTTGATAGGATAGTCACTCCTACAGTCCATTCCTACACTGACGGAAACATTCAGTTAGAGCTGATTGTTGCTGAAATACATCCAAACCATCAAATATCTCTCACTGTATTGTCATCTAGCAACGTCACTGTAATCACGTGCCTACCTAAAGGCATTATGGGGAATTTTCCAATATAATCACTGGGTAATATTACAGTAGTGATGGTATATTGAACTAAGTTCTATACTAACTATGATTTCTTAAAGCTTTTTTGATTTACAACCATTGTGCATGGAAAATGGGTTCACTGCCACATTTCTAGCAGATGTTTAAGGTATTGCAAAGTGTACGGTACTACGGTCACATGACGCAAGTAGAAGCAAATCCCGTCAGCCTCAATGAGACCTGTGCTTTATCCGTGATTTGAACTCTGTTCCCATCATTACCAGCTCCAGCCTGGGGATCTTCTCCACCTGACAGCCTTGTTGATAGATTAATTGTATAGTCGCAATTGATTGACTGCACCTCGCTCAAAGTAATAGCCTATGCATTTGTTGGAGGTTAGAGATAAAAAAGCAAAGGCGGTATGACTTACCTTCTTGTCCTTTGGCAAATGACCCCGCAAATACACTAGCAGGCATTTCACTGTACTGAAGAGGGAGAAAGATACTTTTACATTTTACTTAATATATTCTGCTTACCAGGCAGAAGAGGGTTCTGGTTAACCCTTTAATCAAATTTCAATTACTCCAATGGTGTAAATGAAACACACTGGTTTTGTGGCGGCCGCTCTGTGTTCTTTAAACCCAATATTTTCTTCCTGCAGCTCTTGGTAATTAATCATCCATACATGTTTTAAAACATCAGCGACTCTCCTCTCTCTGCACTCACAGTCAGTACTTTGCCTCTGTTGTCCCAGTGTGTGAGTGATTACCACCAAACTAAATATATTACATATTCCAAAGTGTGGAAAATACACATATGGCGTGGTCTTTGAGACAGCTCTTTATTTGAAGCATAAGCGGAAAAGAGAAAATGCAAGCTGAATGGAGTGTGACTTCTAATGCACAGGTGCACTTAAAGCTGAGGAAGAAGGGGAAATGTATAGTAGCAGGTCAACCATTTTACTTTTTTAACAAGCTAAGCTATGGAGAAAGAAAGAAAAATTATTTCCTCTTGCCAAAGACATTTATATTAACCATCAAAGTGTCGGTTGGGCATTCTGCTGGCTGTATTTAACCAACTGTCTCCTTCTCCCTTCTGACTTCAAAAGGGGTAAAACTGAAGGGGGAGATTCTTTGTTTTACTCTCAAGAAGCAGGGAACACATTCTCTGGCCTAAATACAATTGAGGCATGATACGTAATCAAATGGATAGTTAAAATACATTGTTCCTTAATACAAAAATATACAGTATATTAACTGTATATTTTTTTCTGGTTTTCTATATGCCTCATTAAGAATGGGATGCCACTATGAGACCGTTAAAATGTTCAGAGAGCCATGAATAAAAAAAATAAAAAAAACATTTAAGTGGTGCCACGGCATTAAATGATGAAATGGAATATGCAAATTTAGAAGGCCAGATTGATCAGCTTGGCTGACACAAATTCATGGTTTCCTTGCAATTAATTCTTACGTCAGACTAGATTTTATGTCACACATGTATAACCTACAGTATATGTACCTATACAGATTTTATGGGATTGATTAATGTTATAGAATGGAAGTATTCAATAAGAATTTACTGTACATCATCATTGCCTGGTGAGTGGACAGATTTTGTAATGTCCCTATAGAAGATCTGTGTCAAAGTGATGGGAAGTTAAGATCTTCAGAGCGATTAAAAATTGTTCATCTCATTCAGTAGCACTAACTCTGTTTTTTTGTTTTTTTTCTGTTCATTGCTCAAGCTGGCCTCACGTGGGCAAAGAACTAAAAGAACAGAAGCTCCAGATCCTTTGACTTGTTTGGGCATGGCCATAGCGATAGTAGTCATGTAACCAATGAAAGACTCAGAGATCCAAATCCTTATCACATTGTGACCACAGAAGGACAGACTACAGAGTATGACAATTCTAATTAGCTACCCATATGTTAATTCGCTAACATGTGCATTAGAATAATCATGATTTATATTTACAATTATATACTTATATAAGCAGAATTATATAGTATATAAGCATGCCTTTCAAAAGTGAATACACCTCACTGAAATGTTATGGTTTTTGTTAGGAGTCTAAATATGAAAAAGTGAAGCATTTTTGTAGATTATTTGCTTCTCTTAGTATGGCTACTCGCAATGCAGTGATTACAATGGAGTACAGTATTGGAAGCACATTTAGAAGCCACTTCTTTGTGCTTCAGTTGAGCTCAAGAAAAAGTCCAGACTCAGAAGACCCACTCCCACACATATTAATCGTGAGTCCCCAATAAGTACAAATATTTGTTCAAAAATCATCACTACTACAGTACGTCAGTGTCAAAGGCAACATCTTCATAATAGGGCCATTTATTTGAAGCAGTACATACAGTATACCACACACACACACACACATACACACGTACACTGAAGCATGCGCATTCAGCCTGTGTGGGCACACATGAAGCTGGTCACTGGACAGTAGCGGTCGAGTTTGTTAGGCGACACCGGAGGTCACACAAAAAAAACTCTCGAGGCTCTGCCAAAGCCATATTCCTTTATAGGAGATAGAAACAGCACCCACAGCAGATTGTATGACCCTGGAACACACACACACACACACACAGGGTACGCTTGTCTAGGTACCGCACTCAATGCGAGTTCCTGCATCTCAATACCACCATAATTCTTTTGTTTCATAGAGGGAGCTGGTCGAGAAGGCGGCATCTAAATCAAGCACCAAAAAGCTGTGTGTGAGTCTGCATTGTTTCCTGGGTTATCTGACAAAGACACGGGCCATGGTGAGGGATAGATCGGTTTCACCTCAGTGTAACTCGCCTCTGCCTCCTCCTCCACCACCTCCTCTTCCTCCCCTTGCCCCACTCTTTCCATCTATCGGCCTTGCCACTGTGAGATAGAAGACCTATACCGGGGGTCTATCTTAGCATGCTTCCGGAGTGTTCCGTGGCCTGTCCTCCCTCCCGAAATAGAGGAGGGCCGGAAAAAGAATCTCATCTGCTGACGTCACCTTATCGAGAGCAGGGGACACAGGGGAGAGCGTGCGAGTAGATTACCGGGCTCTAAAAATAAATATGAAATATGGCTTCTGCTCTGCAATCCCCCTTTTCCCGTTCCTCGCTCTCCTTGTGTTTACTGTACTGCATGCCGTCCATAGGAGCCCTCATTATGACAAAATGCATGTGCGGGGCCTTATTGAGCACGTGTTGATCTTTACAGTACACTAACGTTACATCCCACACTAACATGCACTGGGTGGGCGTGGCCTGGCGGAACACTACTGTTAGAAGCCTGGGCCTCTTGCGTGCTTTAGGAGTCTCAGAGGACGGCGAGCCATGAGTCCTAATTGGTTCCAAAGCGAACCATAACTCGGACCGCAGTGACGAGTGCTCGCCTTCATCGCCACAGGACCGTAACGAGTGTTTCGCAAACAACACGGAGGGACTCATCAGGGGCCAGGTGGGTAATTGATGTGGTTACTAAGTGGCTCATTTGCATCCTATTTGCATCAATATCAAACTATGCAGTGGGCGAAGTCGTGTGTAAATTGGACATGGGAGGGGAGGGTTACAGAGTTAAACATGGACAATATGGACAATGCGGTCTCCAAATGTAGTCTTAAGTGCCTGGAAACCTTGAAAGAGACTACAATCAGCAATGAGGCGCCAAAAGAGCATCCGTTCCTTGCCTTTCTTCTTCTATCCTCTTCTTTTCTTAACTTCGTCTTGGGAGCAGCAATGAGGAATGAAAAGATAAGCAGACCGTACAACATGTATTTAGGGTATATTATGCTTACGGACATAGTCTTGCTTGTTAAACAATTTTTAACCTTCCAACTGTTTTATGAAGCTTATCCTCTAGGATATCAGAGCTGTATTGTCCCCAACCTGTAAATTATCATAGACATATGGTACATTCTTTATGAATAGTAGGAATCACATGGTTGTGATTTGGTTATCTTAAGTCACCAGTAGTACAATATAGAAAGAATATTAGGGTAACTCCCTTTCTCAGCTCTCCATTTTGGTAAATGTGTTACACTGGTACGGTAATACAGAGCTTCCGAATCATATCCAATTGAGATCCACTTACAGTATATCCAGGTTTATCTTCAATATAAATACCGTAAGATGATTTTTCTAATCAGTTACACATCTCTGGTTGACAATGTGCAGCAAACGGAGAGGGGGAAGAGAGGGAGAACTAATACACAAAATCGTCTGTTCCTGTGTTCAGCTGGCATGAAAAAAAATGTCTTACTGTAAATCCTTGATGGTACATGACTAGGAACCACTACTCTTAATAGTTTTGGCAAAGACTCCCCCAGCTGTTCACTGCCTCACCACATATGTGTGTCTGTCTGTATGTGGCCTGGGTCTGATAAACTAAACCGTCAGATGGAAATGGGCCCTATACTTATAATGTATCTTTGGAACTGTGACTGGTGTGACAATTCACTAGACCTCTCTTTGTTAGTGCTTGAGGTGGAGTGTGTCCCTAATAATGTGGAGTGTGTCCATTTAGCTGTCCGTCTCTCCCTGAATGTGCATTCTGTCCACTCTGCTCCCTGCGATGGCTGTGGCTTGCCTCGCTAATGCTTCTCCCTACAGAACACATTTACCACTTAAATGGCCCAAAATGGTTTAGGAAGCCTCAGCGGAGGCCGTTAGAGCCACACCTGCGGGTGCCATCCCCACAGCAAGAACAGCCCTCGTACTGTCCAACGGTGCTTGTAACGTAAATACTTCTACTCTGTTTAAGACTAAACTCCTATAATGAGGCCGGCAAATCTCAACCACATGTGTCTAAGGTGTCCTGCCTCAAGGAGAGAGACAAACTGCTGGATTGAGAGTGCAAGAACTTAGGGAAGGGGAGGGAATAAAATAAAAGAAGAACTCACAAGTCGTGAGAGACAAAAAGTTAGACAGAGAGGAGCGGGTGGAGGGAGGGGCCGGATGCGACGGCTGTCAATCTCCACGTGGTACGAGGGATCACTGAAGCCACCTGTGCCAGATGCTTGCTGGGACCATTAGCTGTGTGGCTAAAGACGAGGTGCTCACCCATAGAGGGGAACCGTTTGCCCAGCCCACCGGCGCAATCATCCTCGGACCCTTAAGCTGAAAGGAAGAGAGTGCCGAGTCTCTCTCAAACAGATGAAGCTAAATAAAACCAGGGCTATTTATCAGCATAGCAGCCCCTAGGCCTGTCACTCCTCACACCGCCTCCTCTCCATTCAACCATTCATTCACAGCAGTGCTATGGGTCCACGCCACGGGATCCTGTGCACCAGTCAGGACACGCAATATGGCGGAAGTAGGCCAAAACAAAATACATCTCCAGCTGGCCTAGAGGACAAATTAGTTGGACACCATTTCATATGGTCGTTGACTTTCATTGTTCCTTTGGCAGTGTTGAACTATCCACATTGCATAGCTATGCAGAGGTTGCTGTTCAAGAAGTACAATGTGGTGAAATACCTTATATAAATGCCACACAAAAAAAACAAAAAAACAATGAGCTAGAGAGGAAATCGAGTGTTTTGATGGACGCTATAGCACAATGGAGGAGTGGTCTGATCCGTATTTAAAAAAAAAAACCTGTCCACTGCTTAAGAAAAGTTGCAGGGTTTATTACACACACAGTATATTTATTTATAACATTAAATAAAACACCAATGCATTATGGAAGCAAATCCATGCTTACCTAACAGTGACCACAGCTCTTTGCCCTGCCCCGTTATCTATCAATTCCTCACTCTCTCTCTCTCTCTTAAGGGGTTCTATGGTCCATTCCTCATGTGAGAGGCCTTAACACCCTGCCAGAGCAGGCAGAGAGAGTGTGAGCGCAAGAGAGCGAGAGAGAGAGAGAGAGTGAGCGAGAGAGAGAGTGATTCCTGCTTTGTCACTGTATCAGGAAGGCAGCTCCCCCGTGGCAAGTTTTCCAACATGCATACACAAACATGGCACACTCTGGCCTCTCTGGGGGGCAATCTGTCTGTGTTACAATGCCGTTAGTCTCGGGGATGAAGATACTGTACTCGACTCAAGTTGTTGAGTCTCTCTCTCTCTCTCTCTCTCTGTCTGTCTATTGAGATCTTTTTGGCAAGTTGTTTCAAAACATAAGTCTTGCTATGCATGACATTTTATGTGACTGATTATGAATATGAGTCACAAGATAAATAATGTGCAGGACCATAGTGATTAATAGGCTAATGAAATGGACAAAATGTCTCATTATGATGCATTATAATAAGCACTGCTTAGAGAAGCAGATTTGTGGGTTAAAAATGTCCTGCACCTAAAAAGAGCCTGAAGTCACTTATAGCACATGCCCTACCATTTTATCTTTCAGTGGTGAATAGCATAACTACCTCCTTTACACTATATGTCCCATAGGAGAAGCATATCAAAAATATGGCTTGATGTTTTTGTATAAGAGAGATGCCAGTTGTATTATCGCGCCACTTGTAAATTCTAAAGCCTTAGATTAGTTACAGTATAAGAGCCGTACTTCCTGCTAACGAAGCTAGCTGTAAATACATTATCCACACTACTGAGAAATTGTGCCCTGTTACAGTACAAGCTTGTGATTCATACACCAGTAGTTTTCAACCTTAAATGGGCTTCATCCAATACATTGGGGGCATAGAGTTGAGTGTCTTGCATAGGGACACCTCAACCAGCCAGGAAGAAGTGGAGATCAAAACAGTGACCTTTTAGTATTGGGACGGGGGGGATTTATGCTTGTATCCCCTTAGTTAAAATGCTAATGGAGAATGGCCTAAATGACAGCACCACTCTGTATAGACACCATATTTAATTAGCACCTTCGTCATTTTGGCCCTAGCTCTTTCCAACTTTCGACAACGAATGTGCTGGAGCAGGTGAATCACAGAAGAAGTTCACAAAACACCAGTAAAATGTCCCTTCTATAGATACACAGTAGGTTCAGTCCAAAAAACCTTTCACCAAACTATATCAGCATTCCCAACTACAGTGGTGCCTTTAAAAATAGATGTACCTTGTAATGTTACCAGCATTTCAGAGTTCCCTTGTTGAGGCATCATATAAAAAGCCCTAATCCAGGCAATTGATCAGTTTCTGGGCTTTTCCTTCAGCCATAATAAGGAATGGGTTCAATGGTACGCACACCATTCAGAGCTGCAGCCGTGTCTAATTATGCCATAATGCATGTTGGAATGGCTTTATATGCTAGGGGGAGACAGCACTCACAGCAGCCCCTCAGGCCATCGCCTCAGGTCCATTTCTGAGGAAATCATTAAGTGTTTCATAATTTCCACTTATGAATGTCATGTTTTGATCAGTGAACTACATCATTATGAGGTTCTGCAGCAATTGGCAGGCTGTTTGGTAACCTAGATCATCAGCACCTTTCATCCCAAACGGTTGGTATTTATGTTGGAATTTAAATAATCAGTGTATAACTTCAGCACTTTGGCTACATATACGCAGGCCCGGGCATTCCGATATCATGGCTACAGACAGCCTGCCCGTTGTGAAACTCTGCTGAATCCGACGCACACTCGGAAACCCAAACTGTCTTAGATAAACGTGGGAAATGGCTCCATTATTTCATTTTATTTTATTCCTTTATTTCGGTGCGCGGGTCTCGGAGGAGCGCTGGCATCGATTGCTGATTTAATGAAAGCGTCTGTTCCTCCTGGCTCTCGCTCGCTCTCCCCCCATTCCTCACTTCTACTGCAGGTCACTCTGCTTAAAATGCCTCCGTTAATCAGATTTCTGTTAAAAGCCGTAAATAGAATCAGCACTCCAGTGCCAAGACACGCTCCCAGTTCTCTGGTCTTCTCTCTCTCTCCATTCCTTCCACCACCACCACCCCAACCCCTCCCCTCATTCTCTCAGCACTGTGGTGTTTTCTTTTTTTTTTTTTAAGGCCTCCTTGATTCCAGTTCTCCTGCTGCAGTCTCCCACCAGAGGTAGGTGCCTCAGACCAACACATAGGCTGCAGGCATGCTCTCCTGGGTGTCTGATCACTCTGTATACATTTACTTGGGGTAGGGTGGGAGTGTTTTCATTTGGTTATGCCTTTCACTGCTTGCATGGCATGAGCAGAACCACCACAGTTATTTGGAGGAGTCTAATTAGAATGAATGAATAAACTAATAATTTCATGAGCCGCGGTACTCTAAGTAACCATGATAGCTGGTAAGGAGAGGAAATTAACTATTTTTCTTTGTTTCAATTGTTACATATGGAATTCATCAGAACAGCAAATCCTCCCAGTTTGGCAGAGGTCTTCCTTTGAATTAAAGAAAACCTGTACACAGCCCTAGTGAGGGACAAGGGAAAGTTTGATCCTCATCTTGACCAGAAAACATTTATGAACTTTATTGTCTCAAATGACAAGGGTCCTAAATGTCCATGTTAACTAAATATTTAAATTATGAAAGATAACATGAAGGCAAATCAGACCTGGTTAAGTGATTCAATGCTATGTGGTCCTTGTCACATTGTCTTGTCCATGTGTGTTCGTTACTTGAGCAGTTGTTATTCCAAAACCTATTAGTATTGTTCAGAATCTCTTCAAAAAAGTGTTAAATGGTCAGATTAGACAGAACTGAATTTACACTGTATTTGTTACAGTGCCATCTTCATCTGAGCTCTCTAAACAATCTAGTATCACCTCACTAAAGTCTATTTGCTTATCACTGTGCATTTTTCTATTCTATTGTCTAAATTATTGGATTATATCCCCTACTCATAGCCAATCATGCTGGGAGTGGGACCCTTCAGTCTGACTACATTCAGTAGGGTTTATCAATGCTCACACTAGTATTGTGACAGTTTTTTCCTTGACTGCTTCCTTGAGATTTCAAGGTTAGTGGATCCATGTAGGCTTTACAAACAGGATCAAATGCTACAGTTATAACATTTGGCATTTTAATGCATGCCTGTTAGTGTCTTGATATTAACAAGATATGTAGTTACTTTCTTTTGTAAAATTATTTCACAAGTTAGACTTGAACAACTTGTGTGATTGGTCAAGGTCTGAGCTAGATTTAATTTCTCAAAGGTATGTATGTAAAGGTGTACAGGACAGGGGGACATAATAATTGGGCCAACTCAAATGCATGGTGAGTATGCTAGCCCGAAGATGCACTTGGACATCCCCAGTGGCCAAAATATTCAATTTCACAAAGACTTTGTGACTGTATTGAAATAAGTGATGTCTAATTAATTTAGTGAAGTATCTATTCTCATCACTGTATGATATGATTGAGAGAGAAAAAACCCAGATTAGTTACTGTATATGCTTAAGGATTCTTGAAGACAGAAGACATTACTTTTCTTTCCAGTAGATAAGCAGTGCTTGAGACTGCCACAAGGGCTAATCATCACATTGTTCCTGATGAATAGCCAGCCAAAATGGTTATGCACTTTACAAAAACTCTTCATTAGCAAAATCCCTTTCTCAATCAAGTATCTAAATTACATTTGTACAGTTCAGTGATTACTGACCAAAAGAAGGGTTCTTGAGCTGCAAAGTATACATTGGACTATAAATGGTACTATTGAATGGGTGATCACTCGCTGAATGAATCATGTCCTAATAATTAAATTGTATGGCATATCGGGAGTGTTAACTTCGGTGGATGCGCATTGAGCCGCCCTGATTTTTCAATAGGCTTTTAAAGCAATTAAGTGATGGGCTTGCACAATAATTCCTCTTTTTCCAGTCATTGATTTTTTTTTTTTTTTTTTTTTTTGGCCGCTTCAGACCCATTTCGTTCTTCTGCAGGTTTGCCGTCATTGGCTTTTTCTTAACCCTATAACTACAAAGGCCAACTCGAATAGAAGAAACTCTTCAGAAATTACAATGGAAATTACTGTAAAATACCTTCCACCCAAATTATTAGGTTTGAAAAAAATACTGTATAAAAATGTGGTAAATCTGTGACAGGCTAAATAAAATTGCAAAAATAACACTTTGTACAAATAATTTTGCAACTCTGCTGCAGCCATGTATAAGACACATGACCTAATAGTATGAGGTAGGAGAGAGAACACCGCCATCTAGAGCATTATTGTGGATGTGGCCTCAATGTGTCTACTTCTTGATCAAAGAAAAAGTCCAAACTGCTGTAACTCCTTATGTCAAATGTGACAGTATTGACAGTTTTCACATATTTTCTAAATTAAACTAAATTACAGTGGAACTACCACAACATGAGCAGTAAAATATTTTAACTACATCGAATTACAATTTAATAACATATACTGTAAGCTTAAGCAGCAGTAAAACACAAGCAAGAGGTTTTTTATTATTATTATTAACGCTAATGTCAAATGTTTAAATTCAATGTTTCAATTGTATTCGACTAGCTATTACCTATTTCTCCAAACCATTATTTCTATTTATATATATATATATATATATATATATATATATATATATATATATATATA
>JAODUG010000018.1:3826815-3838856 GCA_027564795.1 Aphredoderus sayanus | reverse complement strand
CGACGATGACGGCATCGGCTCTCTTCTTCTCTCTGTTTACTGGCAGATCGCAAACAACTTTGAGGCGCATACCTACTTCCACCTACTGTACAAGAGTGTGTAATAGATGTAATTTACATATTTAAAACGTTCCCATAATCCTTGTGTCAGTTTAAGGTTAAAATAGGTAAGAAGGATAAGAGGAACCTTTCCGGTGCCTCTTACCCCCACGTCCTCTCTTTTTGTTCCCAGTTTCCCTCTCAGAACCCACTTCCGTCCATCCTGTAGGACTTTGTCATGCGACCTTTCCACATTTTATTTAACCTTTGTCATGCGACCTTTCTACGTTTTATTTAAACTCTCAATTTACACATTTACATTACTATTCCATTTTCCCATTACAAACATAGTCTTGCTATGATTATTTAGTCACCTTCTTCATTTCTATTTTATTAGCAGAACATGTAGTGCATATATTAGCCATAAAACCACAAAAGCCTACTTAATGAATACTTAAAAGTAGATTACTAAAGAAAGGTTTTCTAATAACACGCATTCTCAAAAGCATTGGATTGATAGCGCTGTATTTAATTTAGCCTACATAGTGGTTTGTTTGTACCACAACTTGGGGGCGGTATTTACCAACCTAAAAGTTTAATTAGTGTTTTGAATTGCTGTCTTATAGTAGATTACTGAAATTGTACTCGTGTTATTTGTTCAAGAATTATGCAAACATATTTGTCTTAAAAGTGTGTATTCACAAACGTTTCTGTATGTTGGAGTTATATTGAATTATAAATGTGGTGCATATTGATTATGCAGATAATATACTCGATATACGCTCAATGAGTGACAAAGAAGTAAACCAAACTAAAAATGTGTAAAGTAAAACTAGATAAAAAAATTATAATAATAAAATAAAACTGCACTATTGGCTTCTAGAATCTCGCTAACAGTTTTGCCAAATGTAGGGCTAGTGGCGCAATGGATAACGCGTCTGACTACGGATCAGAAGATTCTAGGTTCGACTCCTGGCTAGCTCGAAATTTTTCTTGAAGTGAAGTTGAAATGTGCAAGCAGTTTCATTAGTTCATTATTGTTCCATAGTTTTAAGTGTTTTAATTTTAAATTTTTATAAGAAAACCCAATTTGCCCTTAAATAATTTCTTAACGTAGTGCGTAGACAAGACAATTTATTTCTTAAAAAATGTTGATTGACGATTCTTGTGCGTTCAGAAAGCTGTTAAGTATCCAAATCCTTGATGTGTATTGGCATAAGCGAGGAAAGGTTTTAAATACAATAGAGATAATTATGACATAGGACTCATGAAGCAAATCGCGATCCATTTGAGTGTATCGCACATTCAGCATGAGGCCTATTGCTTTTGCACTAACGTTCTGGGATATAAAACCTAGTCGAAACTGATAATCTACTGTATTTGTAATAAATGCAAAAATGAAGGTAATCTCAAAAGTTCTTTTATTCAGATCATACTTTTGTAAAAGAAAAAGTGATTTAGGCTACTCCTTTACTTCAGTTTTTAGAAAATGACTAGTACCTTAATATAAATAATATTTACTGCTCATCAAATTGTCAAACTTGTATAGTAAATTAGTCGCAAAGAAATACTAATGGCTAATCTGTAAATCACGCATTAAATCTAGGTGTTAATTAGAATAAATACTTTAAGATCAAAATATTTTCAGCTCTGAGATAAGATAGCATGACCATGTGTTATATATTGGCATAAAGAAAGCAGTCTTTGTACATAAATGCTATAAATTGATCTAACCAAATGTGTTGAACTGAATAAGCTTGTGAAGAGGGGAGAAAAAAAACGTAAAATAAGAATTAAATGTCTGGCTAAGCCTAACTCAGTAGTCCAATGATAACATTCAATATATATTTTAAGGATGCACCGATTGTATAATAATGGGCTGATACCTGGGCTGATAAATAAGTGATAGATAGAGTTGGGTAGTATCCACCTGTCGATATTCTCCACTGTAGCATTTAGCTAGTGCAAAATGTAATGTGGGCACCTGCCAACAATTAATTTAATCTTATTATACATCTACATGCATACAGATATCAATGTATAGCTGATGTCAGTGCATCCCTAATATATATTAAAAAATAAACATTTTATTTATATATTTGTACACACACGCACACACACACAGCTTAGCAGTATCTCTGTATGGCTAGTGACCCTGAAAATGTTAAGGAGAAAAATAGATTAACTTCTCTAGAAATAAAAACGCATACACCTATGATCAAACACAAACCATTTCAGAAAATAGGTTACTCAGAAGTTGCACTCCGCAACCAAAATACCATAACCAGTTCAGCATCCTCTATTGAGGGAGTAAAAATACTGTACTTGACCGTAGTAAAATATTTTGGCCAAAAATTTTCTCCACATGTTGTCAATGTGAGAGACTTTCTGTGGAACAAAGACATTGTTTTCAGCACTTTGTATTCCTGTGCTACACAGGGTAGCATCATGCATGGTAGTGGCAGTGCCATATTACTGTGTCCAGGACACTCCTTACAGTTTTAGCACAGATCCAGCACAGACTTGTTGATTACTGGATTAGTCCAGTCATTTCTCAAGTCATCCAGGTGATTATCAAAGTCAATAAGGTTCTCATAAGACCTGCCCTCTAGCAGGGCAGACGTGATCTTCTGTGCCTCATACCAATCTTCAAAACAATCCCTGGAACACAGACCAACACTGATATGTTTACTCTCATGAGTGTCATCAAAATGAATGATCTTTTACAGAAATTACTACAACAAGAGATAATTTTTTATTCAAAAACACTTACGCATTTACTTCTCTGCTTTTCCACTTGTTCTCCAGATGGTCATAGATAAGCACAATGGGTTCAAAACAACTCATTGTCAATCTACTGTTGTCCACCTGAGGAAAATAAAAACAGAAAAATGACAGGCTTTGGTGGCAATATGTCCTGGGGATATTACATCAAGGTAGGTCCAGGAAAATCCATGCTTATTGTGATAACTCTCACAACATACATAACAAATTGTTTATCCCGTTTCAATCAATGTATAACTAACACTACAATTCTAGGCAAAACGAGGGTAAAAGGCACCCTTCATATATTTCCAATAAGCCTATACACGTTTCTATTTTATGCGTTTCTGATATTTGAAAGAATTGTGGCCCTCCCTTAGCTGGAACAAAGACATTGTTTTCAGCACTTTGTATTCCTGTGCTACACAGGGTAACATCATGCATGGTAGTGGCAGTGCCATATTACTGTGTCCAGGACACTCCTTACAGTTTTAGCACAGATCCAGCACAGACTTGTTGATTACTGGATTAGTCCAGTCATTTCTCAAGTCATCCAGCTGGTTTCAAAAAACAAAACAAATAAAGTAAAGCAAAGTATTGTTTATAGCAATGTGCAGGAAGAACAAGTGAGAGCACCTAGTGCTGATCAATCCACCAAGAACAGTATAAAAACATTGTTCAAGGCGCGTAACAAAATTAATGTAAAAATACACACACACACACACACACACGAGCATATTGGAACTAGCAAGGCAACATACAATTATAAAAGTGCAAAAACGATTATGGACACAAATCACATACTGAACACAAGGATCTATGGAAAGGTGGCGAAGTGTATCACAATCATGTGACCTTTTTTATTGTCCTGACACTCCTCTTATAGCTACTTACACAGTCTTTGGCTGCTCGCTTCTATGGCTGCCCATCAGGTGAAAAGACTGCTGTTCTCTCCTTACCTCTTTGCAATTGAGAGTGATCAATTGATGTTTGACAACCGTAACCAGGGCTGTTTTAAATACCTTGTGGAAGATCATAATACTCTCTTGTCTGAGCCTTGACCGAAATGTAAAAACATTGATTTGTCTCACCACAGTTCAGTTCTATTTACTTTACTGCTCAAAAAACACTTTAGGATAGAGTTACTCTTTAACAATGTCTGTTTTATACCATTACTATTGCTGCTTCACTGAAGTTCTCTGAAATCCTTGCTGCAACCTTTTCAGCAACCTGGTTGGGTCTGTAAGAAGGCCGGACATAAATATAAGAGCAATATTTATGTTTGAGCTGAAATATGTACATTCAACAAAAATATTAACACTTTTGTTTTCGCTCCTATTTTTCATTAGTTGAAATAAAAGATCCAACCACACATGTTGAGTTCTCTCAAATGGTGTTCACGCATCTTTGACAAGATAAGCCATGACCTGACAGCTGTGGCATTTCAAGAAACTGATTAAATAGCATGACTATTGCGTAAAAGGCCAACATTTGTTTTATCACACACACAATGCCACAGGTTTAGAGGGAATGTGCAATTTGTATGGTGACTGCAGTAATGTCCACCAGTGTTGATGCCCATTAATTGAATCTTCATTTCACTCCCATAAGCTGTCTCCAATGTCCTTTGAGAATTTTGACACCCAACCAACCTCACAACTGCAGACCACATGTAACCACACCAAACCTCCACATCCAGCTTCTTCACCTGCAAGTTTATCTGAGACCAGTCACAAAAACAACTGATGATTGAACAACAGTTGATTTGTGCAACCAAATAATTTCTGTACAACTGTCAGAAACCATCTCAGGGAAGCTCATCTGACTGCCCCATGTTGCATGGAACATTATTCCTTGAAGTTGAAAACATCCCAGCCCGTGTATAGCCTGCATACTGTTCATTTTCTTTTTTGTGGCCAGTCCAAGTCACACACATCATGCTGTTTAACCAGCATGTTGATATGCTACATCTGTCAGGTGGATGGATAATCTTATCAAAGTGCTTAGTAACATGGCCTTCATCAAATTCGAAAAATGATTTGTGCATAGATGTTTTAGATCTGACAGTCTCATGCAAAAAATTTTAGTATATTTGTTGGTATCCTTTTGTTTGGTTACCTGAAATCTTTTGTGCGTTCATTGGCTTGATAATATCCAGCAATAACATATCGGTTATCTTTACACCAAGTGTCAATCTGAAAAAGGAGAGATGAGGATAAACAACTGTAAATAAATCATGTATGCTGTTCTGTTGGGTTGCTACTTACCAGTGTTAGAGCTACCTCTAGCATTGGTGCCAAAGCAAGAGTACCGTGGAATAGCGGGACACAATCCACGCATAAGACTGGGGTAGAATGGATGTCTTTCTTTTTTTCCTTCACCTTCTCTGCAACCAGCAAACCATTAACCGCGCAATGAGGATATTTTGCAGCATGTAATAGCATTTTGCAATATGCCTGAGTGGTCAGTATGATAGGCATGTTTAAATTCTCCACAATATATCCAAATGTATTTGGTAAGACTGCTTTTAGTATCGTATTGTACTGTAGCTAAAATGTGTTGTTGCTGTCTGCTACGTTAATGTAACGTTACCGGTAGCTGAAAATCATATTCATTCAGTACAGTCCTACACTGATTGCTCATATGCAGGTGGCACTATCTGACGACCATTCAGTAAATGGCTCTTTACGTTAAGAGCAATGCGATTTATACAATCCAAAACGACAACCAGTAGCCGTGTAGGCTAGCAAATACATATATCCACCATGATGCTATCAGTGATTGCAACGGCACCGGTGGTATCGTAAACCAGTGTGTCGTCAAAAATGTCCGTTTCCGTTTGACCTAGGGACGTATTTCCGTTCACTGTCACACTTCCTTTACTGCAGGAGCTTCTGCGATTGCGAGCAAGAAACAGAGTAGGTTATAATTTTTGATTACTGTATCTTGTGTGTAATAGCGTTTGATTAAGAGTATCACAAACTACATTTCACCGAAAGCATTGTGGGTGGTATGAGAAGTGTTTTTTCCGACCGAAGTCCTACTGAATAAATGTGACATTGACACGGGGAGGTAGACAAGAGGATAAGACTGAACTGGGAATCGACTGTACTGTACCCCCAGGGATTTATCGTTAGCTTCAACAAGAACAACAATACCGGTCTTGCTTTTATGTTGTGATGTTTTCAATGGTTTTATTATCTGTACAGCTCTTGCAAAAGTTCTGTATAGTGTTGGCACTAACCGATAGTATTTTAGACATTTATTTTGTCCTGGGCACGTTGACCTTGCGCTAGCACCTAGCTAGCCTAGCGTTAAGGTGCAGAATGTCATTCCATTGATTACAGTACAGCACACAACTTAACAATCACGTCACAATAATCTATTTCGTTATTTTTACATTGTATTTAAATTCTCTTGCGCGTGTTGCATGCATTGTTTTGTGTGTGTATGTATCTGTGTATATATATATATAAAACCTACAACTAAACTTGTATGCTGCGCTTCACTATAAAATCTACTCTCTTTCTTCTTACAATCTTTCTCCATAGAATGCTGGCCACCAGAGCCCTTCGTCTTGTTGGCAAACGTGCCATTTCTACATCAGTTTGTCTACGTGGAGGACACGGTAAGTGTCTAATGCAATGGAAGTTATGTATAAACAAAAACATTTGTGATGAAATATAACTGAGGTTTCTTGAAGAACCTCACCCATATCCAAGGCTCTGTTGACACCTGGCATTAGGCCTAACATGCGTCTCGACTAAGGTGAACTAACTTGACTAAGGTAAATGTGTGTTTTGTTTGCCAAGACCAAATGCATTTTAATTTCTTAATGTTTTATATTTTTAAACAAGCGAGATATACCAGTCATCTTTGCATTGCTACTCTTTCAGAAATTAAAATCAAACATCAAAACATTACACTCTATCTTTTGGCATGTTTCAGGCAATCAAAATACACGAAGATGTTTTAAATGCGTAATACAGCTCTACTGACTTGAACAAAGCAAGCTTGCATGAACAAACTAGAGAAGAGTAAAAGGAAGAACAAAAAGGAAAGCCGCAGCTTTAGTCTCTGCTGTGATAGCCACGAGACCTAGTCTTTTAGTGTGACCCAGGAGACAGTTGCATACACACGGCAAAAACAATGTGGTCATATGTGGCTCAGACCACTTCTGAATGTGGTCTGAGCGAGCAGATCTCAATGAGACTCAGCCTGTACTAGGAGCTGGCCACTTGTGAGTCCAAGATCCATGTTAATGCATGGTGTAAACAGAAACTCAAAGATGTGGTGACAGCCATGACTGTTTACATCAACTGGACATCATGATTGCATGGTTCAGTATGTTAGCACTACCTAGCTTTAAAATATTTGCCTATAGCACACACAAAGTACACTGCTTAAATATCGCTGGAACATGTAAATTACGCATCAAATCTCGAACTAAATATTGAAGGTCAAAATTATTACTGTGGCTATGTGTAATTCGTTGAACAAAAATACATAACAATGGAATCCAAAATCACCAACAGATTGAGGGCTGGATTCAAGTACATAGTGAACATGGCCGCCACGTGCATCTATGCACTCCCAATAACATCTGGGCATATCCCTGATGAGACAGTGGATGTTGTTCTTGGGGATGTCCTCCCAAATCTGTATCTGTGCATCAGTGAGCTCCTGTAAAATCTGTGACAGTATTTGTTGGCATCTGATATACCGATACATAACGTCCCAGAAGTTCTCAATTGTATTTAATGCCTAGTCCACACATACACTAAAATGGGGATTATCCTGAAAACATCCATATGAGAACGCAATTGCATGCTTTCAAGCATGTGAAGGAAACACCTCTTGAAACAAAAGATATAACTGATGTTACAAGCCAAGAACTGTTTTCCCTGTCTACACTGAATAGAGTTTTTAAATGTCTACACCTTGGAAGTTTTGTCAAACCTTTTTGTTTTTAGTGATAGTGCACACACTGGACTGGTTGCATGTGAATGAAAGGTCAAACTGCGTAGAAAAAGCTACATACTTAAAAATAGTTGTGGACTAGGCATAAGTCTGGGGAGCTTGTGGGCCAGTCAATGCTATCAATGCTTTTGTTATCCAGGAACTGTCTACACTCTCGCCACATGAGGCCGGGCATTGTCCTGCACCAGAAGGCACTTGGAGCCCACTCCACCAGCTGACAATGGCTTTGAGGGTTTCATCCCTGTAATTAACAACAGTCAGGGCACCATTTGCTAAAACGTAGAGGTCTGTGCGACCTTCCAAAAACATGCCTCCCCAGACCATCACTGACCGACCACCAATCTGGTCATGCTGTATGATTTAGTAGGCAGCAGTTAACGGCAACAATTCTTTCATGTCTCTCACATCTGCTCAGTTTGAATTTTCTCATTGGTGAAGAGAATGGGGCCCCAATAGTGGACCTGCCAATTCCTGTGTTCTCTGGCGAATGCCAGTTGAGCTGCACAGTGCTGCACTGTGAGCAAATATCCTACTAGAGGACGTTGAGCCCTGGGTGCCTGCCTAGGGAGATGTTCCAGGCACGTCCAGCTGGGAGGAGGCCTCGGAAGACCCAGGACAAGGTGGAAAGATTATATCTCAACACTGGCCTGGGAACTCCTCGGGATCCCCCAGTCAGAGCTGGCTAATGTTGCTCGGGAAAAGGAAGTTTGGGATTCCATGCTGGAGCTGCTGCCCCCATAACAGGAACTCGGATAAGTGTTGGATGGATGGATGGATGAGGACGTTGAGCCCTCGTGCCACCCTAATCAAGTCTGTTCTGACTTTGGTAGGAAACATCCACACCAATAACCTGCAGGAGGACATTTTGTAGAGCTCTGGCAGTGCTCTTCCTTTTCTCCTCACACAAAGAATAGATACCAGTCCTGCTGTGGGTTGATGCACTTTGACGGCTATGTCCAGCTCTCCTAGTGTAACAGCCTGTCTCCTGGTATCTCCTTCATGCTGTTGAGACTATGCTGGGAGACACAGCAAACCATCTTGCGACGGCACGTACACTATGGAAATGCCATCCTGGAGGAGCTGTTGAATTTGAGTGTGCTGCAAGTACTATTTTATGCTACCAGTTGTGACAAGGACACTAGCAAAACTAGAGAATCAGTCAGGAACGATAAGGAGAGAGCAATAGTATGTGGCCACCACCTGCAAAACATTCCTTTTTCTTTTTTTTTTTTTCTTTTTTTTTGTCTTGTTGCCTCTCTAGTGCACCACTTTCATTTGCACCTCAAGAGGTGCAAATGAAACGCACGCAATCGCAAATTCTTCCACTGGACAGATTGATATTCCTGAAGTAAAATTGACGGTGTTATAGTGTGATTAATTGTTCCCTTTTTTAAAACAAAATGTAAGCCGTTTATGTTTAGCCTGGGTATTACAAGCATAATAGAATTCTGCTGCTTTTAGCAGGAACAGGAACACACAAAACACAAAGGGGTCCAATGCATACCCATTTAGGCCCCTAATCAGTGGGGAACATAACTGTTGCTAGCTAAATGCCTCACTATACAAATAGGTGATTTTGAATGTCGCAACAGTAGTAGCACCCCTAATATCAGCTGGTAGGGAGTTGCCTAATAGTTGCGCCTGATGTGAAGCTGCTCTAAATCCTGCTGATTTCTTTTTAAAATGTCTTTGTTTTATATTTTATATTTATACAGTATCATCTTTTAGATACTGGGACAGTTTTATTTTTTATTTTTAAAACTGGTTATCTGTTAATTGTGATCCACGAACCTCAACAAATGTGTTTGTACTGTATTTATTGAATACATCTGACCATGCCACCACCATGATGGCTATGCAAATACTCCAGGTTTTTATAAAGAAGTGGAGATGGAACTTGTGTTTGCAGTGGAAAATGGTATTCAATAATGCCACACCCTGCTACCAAATTCAGTCCAGTATCAGACATTAGGGGATTAGAACATAATTAAGAGCGGGTTGGTTGGTGTCTGAGGTAGCATGGCTCTCAGCTAACGTTTTGCTGAGATTATAGACCAGAAAGTAAAAAAAAAAAAAACCTGGTTGCTTTAGTGTTTACAACATTTATTCACAACATTTAATTTTGGATTAGGTTACCCCAGGGTCTGACACCTGTAGTTTTACTCTAAATCGTTTAATTTCCTTGATAAACCTAGTTTGATGATTTCTGTCTCCTACAGGTGTTGCTAAACTAGAGGAGTTTTCTCTCCCTGCCTACTTTGACAGGCGGGACAACCCCCTCCCTGACATCTGCTATGTGCAGAACCTGAGTCCCGAGCAGAAGATTCTGAAGGAAAAGGAGATGGGCTCCTGGGCTACACTTTCCAATGAGGAAAAGATTGGACGTAAGTAGAGGTGTAGTGGTTCTGAAACCAAAACCACAATACAAATGTCCAATTATATCACACTTTATTTCAAAACAGTATGGAGGTTTAGGCTATGTTCACACCGCAAACAAATCTGGCCCAAATTCGATTTTCTTTTCACCCCTATGTGACTCAGAATAGATTTTTCACAACAGCACAAATCACATAGAATCTGATCTTTTCTAATATGATTTGAGCAATCCACAGGCAGTGTGCATGCCTGGCGGCGAAAATGTTCCATGTGAGTGTTTAACCGGCTCTACTAGCCTACAACTGTAGTCCACTGCATGTCAACTTATAAATGACCGTAAAGGCAAGACTTCGTTGCTCTCAGTCAGTGTTTACTTCCATTCGGCACAGCGCGCTGCGTCTCACATCTGGTTCCTCTCCGCATGCGGGTCACATTTAAAAAGCCAATGTGAACAGCAAAACAAGAAAATCAGATTTAAGCACTAAATTTAAATGTAACACTAAGGATTGCGGTTATTACAAATACAATGGTGCAGACTGCACCACACACCACTATCCTAGCTTTGGCAATGCGTAGATCCTTAGGTGGGACCTACCTGGCCATTCCAAAGTCCAGGCTTAAACAAACCAGGCTTTGGAATGCCCTACCTGAGGAAATAAGGCTAGGAGACGATGCAGTCTTTGAAATCATGTCTTAAAACACTTGTAGACTTGCCTTCATGTGAAGTAATCTTCACTTTGTTGTTTTTTATTCCATTTAACTGTTATTTTGTATTCATATTCTGCTGTTTATTGTTTTGTTGATCTATAAATTGTCTTTGTGTAATCTTAACATTAACAGTTTACCGCATCAGCTTCAATGAGAGCTTTGCTGAGATGAACCAGGGATCGTCAGAGTGGAAATCAGTGGTTGCAGGAATGCTTTTCTTCTTTGGCATCACTGGCCTGGTTGTTCTATGGCAGCGAAAGTTTGGTACGTCTCCTGAAGAACAGTGTTTTTAAAAGTTTTTTTATTTTACATAAATGGCCAATTTATTCATGGCCGCTGAAATGGATGTGTCATAAGGAGTTATGCCTCCTCTGTTTTGCACAAGTAACCCAAGGAATTACACATGACAATTGGCAACATGACGATAGGCATGACAATAAGCAATGTTATTGCCTGTTGTTGTTGTTGTTGTACTACTTACTTTGAGTTTCAGTCAAAATCAATTCCTAACCCATGGGCTTGCTCTTTACAGTGTATGGGCCTGTGCCACACACCTTTGAGGCTGAATACCAGGAGAAGCAGCTTCAGAGGATGCTTGATATGAGGATTAGCCCAGTAGAGGGCTTCTCTGCCAAATGGGACTACGAGAACAAGCAGTGGAAGAAGTAAACCATGAAAAGAACACAACGGAACACCTGAAACAGACTAAACATACCAACACAGGGATGCAAACATATCTGTGTCTCTGTATTTATTAATTGTGAACATTACCTCAGTCTGATTTTGGAAGCCTTCTTCCTCTTATGGTTGTTGTGTATTATACAATAAAGTTGCTTATCTTTCCCCAATAATGTGACTTTGTCAAATACATTCTATGTTCATAATTATTTAACAGCAGTTGGTACTTAATATTTGACAGTTTATTAAATGTAATTAAATGGTGGGGCAGAGTTTGGGGGGGAAATTAACAACTGTAATTTTGTACATATAAAAATATGGCATGGCATTATATGGCATATAGTTATGTACACTTTATCAGTTACAGAAAGTTATATATTCATATATATGTATAAACACAAAATTCTAGGATTCATAGGATGTTTAACCCTCGTAATGTACTCTGGGTCAAAATGACCCAAATCACTAGCCCTTTGTGGCAGATAGAGGGCGCTAAAC
>JAODUG010000018.1:3803983-3821433 GCA_027564795.1 Aphredoderus sayanus | reverse complement strand
GGCTCTCCAAATGGACTTGGCAACACAATACAGAGCATGTGTAGCTTGTAATGCATGTTTTGTAGCATGAACACTATGTGACTATTACTGTTTCAAATAAGAGCAGTTGTGTGGTCACCGGCTTGTCTGACTGGCTTGTCTCACAGGCGACTGAGCTGTGCAGGTGTGGACCTCTCCTGCTGACAGTTGTTTGTACACATGAAGAGTTACTGTCTGCTACAACAGGATGTTTGGGACCTGCATGCGATCGTGAGCGCACGACAGCATGTGGGCGGAGGTCATTAGCACACGTGTGTGCATGTGCAGTTGTGCACATGCTCGGACACCTAGGACGATCCTCTGAGACCTGACGTGAGATCAGTTGTGGCTGAAGAAGGGTTTTGGGTGCCAAAATGCTTTTTGGGGGGGTTGAGATTGTTTCAAGATAATATATTTTTTAAATATTTCTAATATAATTTGGCACTGTGTGTATTACATGTTTTACATTTTACACATTTTATACTTTTATTATACTATTTAAAGAAGCATTTTACTGCTTGGGACTGAACCACTTCTTTCAGGGGGGGGAAGGGTCGTGGGTCAAAACATGCTGGGAACCACATCCGAATTCTAGACAATGTTGGAAAAAACGAAATGTCGACATAATGCAGCGTTGTTTCACCATTGTCCTTATCTGTGTCTCCATATTCACTTTTTCCACATTTACGATTGGCTGCTTTGATGCGTGCTAAAGGAATGCTGCGTGAGTAATGGGGGAGGGGGGTGGGGGGCAGGGAGGCAGCTTACACGGCTAAACTATGGAGGTGATGGAGACTATTAAAGAGGCCACAGGCAGAGAAGAGATAGACAACGGCTGAGGAAAAGAGAGACAGAGACAGAGAGAGAGAGAGAGAGAAATGCAGCCCTCCCTGCTTGTCCTTGCTCAGTGTGCGACCATTTGAGTTGATTTGGATTAATGCTTTAATTGGGAAACACACACAGACCGTGAACATCTGCACCCCATAGCACTGGAGCGGCCGCCAAGACAAACTACTGCTGCGTCACACTGCCAAATTCCCCCTAGAAACAAGACCATGCAGGCAAAGGCCCCATGTAGAAGAAACTGAGGGCTTTATGGCAATGGAACCCAGACCCGTGTTTTAGTAGTTGTCCTGGGTCGTTAGCTTGGCATTGCCAACCCACAGCTATAATCAGCTCACACACACACACACACACAGTAAAAACTACACAAAGATCATCTCTGTACAAGAAAAGCGTGGAGAATCACATCTGGACTGGTGGTGTTTTCACAGTGCCCTCCAGCCCATATTGTAAAGGAATCCAACTCCTTGGATGTATTACTATACCATCGCGGATACACAATTTGTACATAGGCAGTATCTTTGTTCAGTGTTTTTATTCAGCGGCCCCACACAAATTGATAGTTTCAGATGACTTGAGGGATCACAAATCAAACAAATACTGTTCTTCATAATGGTGACCCACAGACACATGGCTAAGCACAGAAGGTGAAGGCAAAATAGCCTTTGTGGAGGCTAATCAAACATTTAAGGTCAAAAGACACTTCTTGCTGACAAAAGGGCTGTGTTTATAATTATATTATGCCATATATAATTATATTATGCCACAAGACATATGAAAATGATCTCCATGCTCTTACATTGTTCCTGATATTGCAATATGGTGATGTGCAGGGGATTTCTTTTGATGTTTACAGAGGGCATAGTTCTTCTCCATGGCTTACAACACTACTGAGGCAAAGCTGAAGAGAGGCTTCTCGTTTACAACCACAGTTGTATTTATGCAACGGTACAGTATCTCTACAAGAGAAAGGCTTATATTTTCTTTCCTGTCTTGTGCGGTACCTTTTTTGTTTCTCTATCTGCATTCTTCCCACTGTTTCCAAATAGAGGGAAAATCTCTCAGATCTGGTGCTGTATGATGGCAACCACATGGTTGTCAGCCACACAAGAAGACACAGTGGTATGACAGTTTATACACACATGCATAAACAAATACACAGCGTTAACTTCACTAGTGTCCCACGGTGCCTTTAAAGAATCGGTAGTAAAAGTGTCAATGGTCCAACAGGCAGTTTGGGGTCTGTCCCAAAGTGCATCAATTTGAAACCTAATCTCTGCCCTTTCGGTACAGAATGATCCTGTCTTGTCTTTTATGAGAGGGTGTTTAACTTCAGTTTAAACAGTGCCCTAACGCCCCCAAATGTATATTCTTATATTTTTAGCTTCAGCATTTCCAATTATTTTCACTATCTTGTTTGTGGTATGTCAGCATATTCGCGTTGCTATTAATATCTGTGCTGGTTTGTGGGGCAAACATTAAATTAGAACTACAAACAAGCATCGGTGACACTGTCCACAGATCTCAGACGGATCTCAGACCTTCAGGACAACATGAATGCTGTCCTGTAGGGTGCTCAGCTCTCTTGCACTGATTCTTTAGTTGGGTCAGTCTGAACTATGGCACCTCATTCAACAAACTGACATGGCAAATTCTAACAATAGAATGACAGATTCATAACGCATCACAGCCTACAGTAAGCCTAGTGAACATGCTGGTGAAGACTAACAGCCTACTGTAGTGAAATGCATCAACAGACATTCCCACAGACAACTGTGAGAAACTATTTTTATCGTCACGCCGACGCTCACATGGGCGGGCTGCCTCAGAACAATGTAAGGCTACACACACACACACCCTGTCGGTGTAACCTCTGAGACCCCTGTGTGCCCCTCCTACCCATACTGGAGCCCCACTTCACTACTCTGCCACTGACCCCCATTCATTTAGACTGACCCTTCCTTATCAGGTATGCCACTTTATGCTGTCGTAATGCACCTCGCCCTCTCCCTCTCTGTCGCTCTCTCATTATTTCCTTCATCTTATTTTTCCTGTTTAATTGTTTTCTCATTCTTTTCTTTTCTATATTTCACTCTCTCTCTCTCTTTGTTTCTCTCTCCCTCTCACAAACACACACGCACACACACACACGCGCGCGCGCACTCTCACGTGCGCGCTCACATCTTACAGCCACACGCTGTGGGAACCCGCGCTGACTGTACGCGCACCAGAGAGAGAGCGCACACCAGAGTAGAGTCAAATGTCAAGGCTTGGCCCTGGGAGCACGGGGCCAAGAAACCAGACCTTGCACGGGGTGATTAATACAGCAAAAAGCAGCCGGGGAGCTTAGGGAACGGCCACAGCATCCAGAGAGCATTCCAGCTCGGCCTCAGAGGAAAGGGCGCTCACACACACTCCCGTCTGCCAAAAGGGCGGCTTTTCGTGAGCGTTTCCTCCCTGTGCGGTTTCACGTTCGCCCATGCTACATCATACAAGCCCTGAGAGCCACATGCTCTCAGATCACCGTACCTAATTAACAACGAATGCGGAGGTGAGATCGGCACACAGCCCACACCCGCACACACGCATGCTTGACAATCTCTCACACTCTTCAGCAATGTGACCCCTCACACATGTATGGATTAATGGCTGTCTGTCAGACACACACAGTTGCTACGCTTGCCCTGCTACCACACACGGTGACACCATGGCCTCAGCCGGCAGCACGCACACACACACACACACACACACACACAAACACAAACGCACAAACGCACAAACGCACATGCGCACACACACATACACACATACGCACATACACACACACATACACACGCACGCACACGCACACGCGCACACACACACACACACACACACACACACAAACGCACATGCGCACACACATACACACACGCACGCTCTCAGCTGGGTTCAAGTCCCGCATGGTTCTGTCAGAGAGTGACTGAAGCACAGAACCTCTCCGGTCAAGGCAATTACATGAGCTGAGATATGAAAGAGAAAAACAAACAGATCAAACAAGGGAACTGGCGGACTGCACACACCGTTAAGGCTGCACTGTAGGCAGAACTGTAGAGCGTGATATTCACAATGCAAATATAACCACAGGGTCTCGCAGCTCCGGTTTCATTTCTGGAAACTTTTCGCTGGTAATGAGCGCCTCCTATCATAACAGCCGTGTGACTGAGGGAACTCACTAGGCGGAGAGACGGAACATGGCTTGTGACAACTTCCTGACAGTTAAATGGCTGCCTTGCTCAGCAGCAGAATGTTGACTGGCGTCTCCACTTCTTTCCTGGCAATGTCACAAGACCTGGTGACTGAGGGGGGAAGGGGAGGGGGTTGTTTTGAGGGGGCATGTCCTACACCACACCCCAAAAGTCTGAATCTGAAAGATTTTCGATAATTAGCAACAAATGGCCTCCACTTCAACGCCAGTTATAAAGCCATAGTCAATAACTGGAATCATTTACTCTGCGTTTGTTTGGTTTTCCTGCCATAGGGGCCAACATTACGTGCCGCCTGTTCCCATATAGCGTCTCGCACAGTCTGATTAACATTAACATTAGCTTAATGAAGCTATCCCGGCGCCCTGCACACCGCTGTGATGGATTGACCTTTAGTGAGTGGAAAAGAATAAACAGAGCGTAGGAGTCTCTGTTGTTAGGCCTATCTGTCTGTCCTTTTGTGGTGTGACACTGAGACCCCCTCATCCATCTCAAGGAAAATACAGAGAGACCTGGCAGGCCTCCGAAGAATAAACAAGGGGTGGGCCAAATTATGGGTGCCAAAAAAGCAGTTGACAGCGGCATTTTTTTTCTCTGAGCCCATTTACTCGCTAAAAATATGCCAATGCCAACCCAGCAGCCTGCATGTCCACAAGAGTCTGAGCACCAGTAACTTTATATAAGACAACCTCTCTTATCTTGTGTAATGACTGCTCTGAAACACTCAATTTGAGAATTTCCACTGAGGGGTTATAAACACGTTGACAAAAACAAACGCATGCAACACAACTTTTAATGAGGACTCTCACAGGTGACACTGTATGTCACAAAGTATGGGGGTGGATGTTGTCGACAGTGTTAGCGTTAGCTGGAGAGATGCGAGCTGGTGTTTTCCCATCTTGGCTTCCATGTTTACGCATGTGTGTGTGTGTGTGCGTGTGTGTGGGTGTGTGTGTGTGCATGTGTGTGTGTGTGTGTGTGTGTGTGTGTGTGTGTGTGTGTATAGGTCCTATGAGAGGTTTACATATTGAGGGTAATAGGATAACTCGCCTGCCGTACAATTGCCAACGCAGGAACAGGTGTTTATCTTGTCAAAGCTGTTGTGCTAAGCCGACCTTTGACCCTTGGTTAAGTGCCAGTTTTGAAATTAAAACAAGAAATCACCTCCACCTCCCCTTTTTTCATACATACTAAAATACACACACACACAAATGCGTACATGCAGGAGAGAGGTCGAGCAGATGATGAGTCATTTTACAACTATTTCCCAGTATGCACCACTTTCTCCTGTATTTTTGCAAACCAGCTTGAAGAAAGTAGGAATAAAAAGAGAGAGAATCACAATAAAACACAATAAGCAGAAAATAAACAAATGAAGCAAACCTAGGGTCTAGCGAAGAGAGGGAATTACCGTGAATGGCCGCACAACTTCGTTCAGGGTCCAGGTGTTCTCTAAAGGGGGGACGAGGAAGGGGTGTGAGAGAAAGGCCGGGCAAGGCTGGCCGCTGTGTGGGGTCTGTCTCGCGTGCATTCAGCACCAGGGTTATTGATTTCCAGGCATGAAGAATGAATATTGTCCAGGGTTTAACTCTGCTCTACAGCGCCTGCCAAGCACTCTCCAGTAAGAGCTCTCACATTACACACTCCGGTCTCGCTCTCTCTGACAGACACCCAGAGCGACACTGACTCTTAATGAAGCTATAACTGAGCTAAATAATAATAAGGCTATAATGAGATGTGTTTGTTTGATACTATTTTAAATCTTTTCTTATAATAACAAAATATAACACATTGTGTCTAGCACTAAATCAATAAAAGGCAATACACAGCTGCCCTCAAAAGAATATTTGTGCTGGTTTGTCATATATTGTTTTATTATTATATAATAATTACATTTGTGTGTTGAGTGTATCATCAGGAATGATATAAAACATGAAAATGCTGTTATTATATATAGTTCTATGGACAATAGCCATGTTTCTAATTCATCAGTATCTGCAAATATCCTAACTTGCAACTTCTTAAAAAGAAAGTAAGCAGCTCCATCAATAAAACGTTTACCATCATCATTTAGATAATACCATTTTCCTGAGTGAGTGAGGGTTTATTTATGGGTAAACAGAAGTAGAGACAGTAAAAGCCTATATGTGGTTGTATGGATAAGATTACCTCAATCAAACCAACCGCATACGCACACACACACAAATTCATGGTGGAGGCGAGAAATGTTTCACAAGCTAGTAAAGTCTGATCGTGATTTCATCTGTGTATTGAAAACACATGTGAACATGCTGAATAAGGCTCTCAATGGGTATCAGGTTATTCTAACACGCATCAAGCTATTTGAAAGGTTGAACTGCAGCACCAGAAATATGTACATTTTAAAACGTTCCCATGTTGCACCCGTGTGTTTACCCACTCTGCACTCAGATCTTAAGAGTAAGCAAAATAATAATTCATGATTGAGCAGGCAGCTCTGGTTCGTGTGATTAACATTTATGGAGAACTCATTTAACACTGGTCGGACAGCGGTTCTCTCATAAGAAAACCCTCTTACAGAAACATGAAAGCTGAATGAATGAAAACAGTGCTGTGTTAAGCAGCTCAAAGAACCTGATGAAAAATGTGTGGCCATGCGGGCAGATACAGAGGGCCAGAAATAACAGCACTCAACATGTGAAGCGAGAGAAAAAATTTCATATTCATATAGTAACACATCTCTGTTGCCTCTGCTACTGAAAGCTACAAGTTTTCCTGGCAGGAGAGACCGACAGACTGGCAGCTCTCTATGATTGTATTAAAGAACTAACCTTATTTGTGATGCAACAATCCAAGCCAAAGCTGAAATGTTGAAATGTTGAACATTTACAAAACAGATCTGGATGTAGTCATCTATAACTATAGCTCACTGAAGGAACTGCAACAACAGCACTTGGTAATCATTAAAGGGTACCTCATGTTCACTGTTCATAATTATGTTTTTGTGGTCTACTATAATAGATATACATGCTTCAGTGTTAAAAAAACATTTTATTCTTCTCAAATTGTACATTTCCATTTACTGCACCTTCTGTCTGAAACAAGCTGTTAGTTATGCCTTCTGATGAGCCTATCATGCTCTGAATGGTCAGGTCGCCCACTCTGTTCTGATTGGCCAACTGCCATAGTTCTGTTCCTCTGCCGACAGATCATGAGACTAACCCTTCTCTCCTGAGCAACTGCAAACAATGCTGTGGTACAGTGGTTGTGCAGTAAAAGTTTCATCCACCTTCACAAGCCAGCTCGGAACTCATTCAAAACCATGCCGATTGCAGCACTACACAAAACCAAAGTGAACACTACTGTACAATTTATGATGATTTCTTAGTCAAAGTACTACATAGTCGAAAACAATGAAAATTATAATTGAGGAAGATTTTGCTTGATGAGACTGAAAATGTAGTCAAACTTCTGTGATGTTTCTTTTTAGGCACTACTTATTTTCACAGTGTACTGGTACTTTGCCTTAGAAATCTAATGGTTTTCAAACTGTTCAATCTAAGTGTCTAATGGTTTTCAAACTGTTCACAGTCCCACGAACGGACATGTCATATGCAGTTCTGTGTAAAAATACCAGGGGTGTTAGCAATGTAGCTAACACGTTAGCATAAGCCTACTGTATGTGGATTGCTGTCATAACAATACAGCTTTTAATCCAAATCATAAATCTACCTCAATATAAACACTGCCATATTTACACACAATTTTATGTAAAAGTAGATTAGAACATAGCACAGTCCTGTCACCCACAAAAGCAACCTGGTGGAGGGGCTTGGGGTTTAGCAGTCAGTGTGTCTCCCACCAGTAATCTCAGGCTGGAGGGACATACAGAAGGCATAGGAGCAACCTATGGCCCAGGGACTCAGGGAAGATCTGGGCTTTGGCTTGATAATAAGCAAGGGGATAAAGGAGAGATATGGGAGGTCTTAACACCTTGAGCCCCTGGGTCACGCTTTCTGCCGCTGGCCACAGATCCCTAACAGCCCCAACACAGAGCAGCCGTATGGGTTTTTAATTATTTATTTATTTATTTATTATTGTAATGTTTTAAAAACTAAATGATTTAGTTTGAACTGCAATGTTTTATAGTATTGAGGGCCTTAGTTATCTGTAACACTTATTAAGTTTAACATGTAACATTTAACGTTTAACACTTTTGCATTTCTGAAACACTTATTACCTTTATATGTAATAATGAAATAATTGTGTACATTATCTCTAATCCTGAAATATGTACTGTATCTTTTTACACAAAAGCACTAATCAATAGGTGGCTAACAATTTCAGATTTTATATAGAACAGATTATCTCTTCTATGACTTTTACAGTAATACTTTGTGTCTGATAAACAAACATTCAATGAGTTCAGATTTGTAAAGGTGAAGGCATGTTTTTATGTGTTTATATTTCTCTAGTGATATATAACTAACTAATAAATGGTTATCTAGCCAATTTTCAACTTCTCTTCTGCTAGCGTCTACGAAGGTGTTTTGCCAGGTATGATGGAATGGATGCTGGTCAGAGAGGGGTGTTTGTCCTCTGTGAGGTCAACAGACCTAAGGCTGGGATTTAGCAGTGGCTCGGACCAGACTGAATAAATCACCTCATTGGCACCGATGACAAAACCTGACTGGTGACTGGACTGACTCTAACCATCAGACTTCATCCTTACAGTATAGCAAACAATTAAGTAAACAGTTTGAGCACTTCAAAAGAAATGTTGTTATTTCTAAAGCTTGATTTACATTAATCTAACAATTTCCAACCAGGGTTCTGCTGGCACATGCAGGAATACGAGTCCAGTTCATTGCAACAGTACAATAGCATGCTGATCCCAGATGAGCCAAGCCTGTATTGTCTTACCATTACTATTCTTACTGCAGGCACACTACATCGACAGCAGCTGATGAAATTACTAATTGCACAAGGCTAAAAGTAATTCAATACTTTGGAGTTTTAATTAATCACCTGTTTTAGAATAATGAAACAAAAAAAGAAATATAATGTACCAGCAAGCAGGCCAACAAGCATTGCTGATATGAGGCAGCTGGTGAGAAAACATTAAGACGAACAGAACATCTTTCTGCTTTGATTCATTCCATACACTGCAAAGTAAGGAAAACGTTGCATTCTTACAACACAGTCTAAGGTAAAGATAACTGACATTAGCATCAGAACCTCATCAGTGTATCCAAGACAACAGTTGTAGAAACAGCCGGCTTCATGGCAGGTTAGTGTCAGTCAACCAGACCATTATCTTTAATGACTTATTTCTGTTGAGGAGGCCTGACTTGTCTGACATGGTTGTAAAAGGAGGCCACCCTCCAAATGCTAACACCATGTAAACAAGACCGGAGGTGAATGGGCATCAACCCCCTGGACTAGGGCACTAGAGGATATGGTGCAAGCCACTGAATGACTGTGCCTATACTCCCTGTGTGTGAGTATGTATCCCATTATGGCAGCTCTGTGTGCACAGAAATATGCCTGCTCGCTGCAGCTTTTATTTATTTTAGTGTCTTTCATCTGCTAACCACTACCAATCTACATCGCAGGGAAACTGACTCTGTGTAACCCATAGGTGTCATTTAGGATTGATTCCCTGAATTTAACATTGCATGTCAAAGTGGAACCATCTGTCTCCCTGTCTTTCTGTCCGTCTGTCCTTGCCAACACCTGTAATAAGAAGGGAGAAGAACTCCTAATCCTCTAAGTGGAATCATAAGGTAAATTAGTGAGCATATACTGTAAATATTCTTACGAATCACCTTTCATTTGCATTCTTTTGTTGTTCCTGGTGCTAAGGGATATGGTAACTTTGAAACTTACTGTATGTTGGGTGTTTATTGAATTGCTTGCTTGCCATTTTATAGTGACCAAAAAAATCCCCAATGCCGAGAACAGGCAGGAATTACTGTGGGATTCACTATTTACAACTATTTATTCAGTATTAGTAAAGGGAAATGTAAGCAAGGCTCCTATCTGATTTTGAGATAAAGGCCCCGAGAGCTCCTGTGTTTATATCAATCAAATTATTTTCTTTACAATCCTATAACATCCCCTAATGAAGTTCACCCACTTAACTGAAAAAAGTAAACACTTCAGATATCTGTCATTTCATTCATTCAAATTGCATTTCCCTCCACTCTGGTACAAAACCAATAAAATGTCTAAATGTCACCATAATAAATGGCAGCAGTGTAAACACAGCAATCTTCTCCTTTCTAGAACTGAAATTCAGAAGATGCCAACTTCATTTACTGTAAGGGTGTTTAAGTTATTTGCATCTGACTATGACATAAAGCATAACTTCCTTTTTTTATTATAAACATGGTGATCCACAGCCCCTTAGAAAGTATAGAGAATGGATATTATTAAATTAAAGGACCACTGAAAGTTGTCATGTAATAATTAATCCTGATCATGTTCAAAACTAAGGATTTCTTAGGCATATTTAGTGGTCTCCAATTAATAGAGTCAGTTTTATTTACCAAGAAATTCATTCTTGAAATAAAAAGGTTCAGTAGTTGGTAGTTTCTATAAAAGGTAATTTATAAAGAAAAGAAAATATAGCTTGTTGTGTATAAGAAGCAGTGTTGGGGTCATAACTAAAATAAGTTATGTATTACATATTACTCATTAATTTATATTAAGTAATATTACTTATTTACTTCTTGTAGAAAGTTATTTGTTACACTATTGGTTACATTACTCGACATCACCAGAGATACATTGACATGTAATTTACAGTTAACAATATAATGTTAAACCTTACATGCCCACACAGCAACACAAACACATATCCTAATAAGGAAGATATACAAGAGGTTTCTTTTGCTCTTTAACAAAATAATACAACAAAGCTGACAGCAAAAGTGCTGAAAACCAGCCCAAAAAGAACTTCACAAAAGAATACTGTGGGGAGAACAAGGTCCATTGCAAGTACATAGTAATAATAAATGAGTAACTGTCATGTGATTACTGAATTTAGGAAAGTATTTACTGTACATTGCTGCATTAAAGACACATGTAAAATGGTTACTTTGCAATGCATCATCCCCAGTATTGATCAGATGTCATAGATAAACAGGAAATATATCAGTACATGGGGTGACTAAACAGTACACAATTAGGCTAGAATATGGTAAACTAAGTACAATAGTCATGGCAAAATGGTTTAAACACCAGGTGTGTATTTACAGCAGGTGTGACATCCAGAGGATACAGTATACACAGTACAGTGTAGTGTATGTAGTACAGTGTAATATAAAATGTATTTGCAAACATTCATTTTTATTTTTATAAATATACACAAAAATGTGACTATTGAAATGTGGTACATATAAGCATGTAATTGTCAGTACTCTTCCATGCTGAATACTCTCATAATGACAACCCATAACACTGAATGTGTGCTACAGTATAGCTTATTCATACTACTACAGAGACTACTACAGCCAATTTCATCACAGGTGCAAATCAATTAACTATTAACTAATAATAATCAACTAACTCATAACTGCAATAGTTTACAATGCATGAACAACATGAACTATTTCAAATAAATGTATATTTTGTTACATAATACAAGTTTTTGTTTACTTTGCTCCCACTGACAGTTGATGGATACCAGTTTTCAGTTAAACACTTTGCTTTGTCAATATTGAATGAGAGAAGTGCCTTGTTGTGACATGAATATTGTTTCCTCAGTTTAGATGCTGCCGCGTGCAGCCTTGAATTTCCTCATTCGATTCATACACAGAGTCTCTATTGCTTGGTATAGAGTAGAATTCATGATGATAATAATCAAAGGGCTTCCAATGGCCTTTTCTTGTCATTAGTTGCTCTTAAATTAAGGCTTTTATGGCAATTGGAGGCAAAACCAAAGAAAATATTTATACATCCTAAATATACTGCCCCTAAATGTAATAAAATCAATAATGTTATACCATACACACATAACAATAAATACTGTAGAAAGCACACACACATCCAATATTGATAAAATATTATATGGTATTCTGTACATTAATAATTTAGGATTTCTGCAGTACAGATTTATAAAATCACAGAATTTGTGATTTTTCTCATTTATATTCCATTCCTTTATTATTTTAAACTCAGAGACAGAGACAGAGAGACAAACTGACAAAGAGAGAGAACGAGAGAGATGTCTGATTCAACATGAAACATCTGCCACCTGATTGATTCCGGAATCAAATTGTGCATAGCAACAGTGTGAGCTAGAGCTTTTAAAAGGTTCATTCCAGCCTAATACATGGCCCATTACCAAATGGCCATTCATCACATTAACTGTGCCTCTAGAAAGCAGCTAGTGTCTCCTGCATGGTGCCACAGTGTTCTCTGTCTCCAGTCAGGACACACTCAGCTCCATGTACACTCTGCCACGACTGTGTTTACCTCGGCAGTACACACACTGCCCTCCAACTTTATTAACACAGAGAAGGTGAGAGGAAATCTGCTGATACTGTACATAGAACATGGCTATTTTCACCCTCACATTTGCCATTATATTCCAAGATACTTTCATTAAAAAATGTAAAGAGTTACAAAATATATATATATATATATATATATATATATACGATGTTAACAATCTGTGTACATGATGCCTTTGATTTCCTAATTTAAAATGTACACCTTTAGTATCTGTGTATTCTGATAAAAAGACATATATCCAATGGTTGCAAAGATTTGTTGCACAAAGCATACAAATAACAACTGGCTCACTTTCATAACACACAGACAACTATATTTTACAAAATTCACAAAAATAAACACTTTCCCCAAGCCTTTAATTAACATGAACTCAGAGTGCTTTAACTGGAATTAAGGAGCTTCAACTCCAGCTGCGGTGAGTCTGATTACTTAATAATATGGTGATAAACACAACTATCAATCAAAGCCCCTGACAGGACTTACAATTCAGAAGAAATTGGCCAAAATAATAGCTGCTGACTCTCTCATTGTGGGTACAAGTGTATGTGCGTGTGTGTGTGTGTGTGTGATTATGGTCATCGCCATGGTTATGTGTGGGTGTGCAAAAGCACACTCAGTCCAGTCAGTGATTAGATTTCTTGCGCCAATGTCAGTAAGAAAAGAACCTGTTTCAAGCTAAATGGAACTCATTTAAGAATACGACACCAGTAACAGGAAACTCACTACAAAACAACAAATAGCCAATTACAAATACAGTATTGTACCAACAGTGCCGCGCAAAGTTAAAATATAAAAATCTCATCTAATTTTCCACCAAAAATACATTAATGTAAATCTATTATCGTTTAATTTAATTTCTTAACTCATCCAATTATACAGTATGCTGTGACAATTAATAACAATATGAAACACACATTCCAAAGTCACATGGTAACTACAAATCTATATTTTCCTATATCTATTGAGCTGAACCTTGTTGATTCTATAATTACTCAAGATTTTTGAATAACCTGTAAAAAAAAAAGAATATATATATAACAGCTGTACAAGAAAAAATGAATGTCTGTAATTACTGTGAAGTGAATTTTGTTGCACCTTATGTTTGGGTTAACAGCAGTGACTTGTTCACTGCACCTTGGCATTATAACATACACATACAGACCTGACTACAATATAAAAAAAGTTGGTGCTTGTCACAAAGCTGACTGTGCTGTGGATGTTCTGTTGCTAGAAAGGCCTTGCTGTTCAGATGAAGTCAAATGAATTCCAACTCTGAAAGGTAAATCACTGCCGTGCTCGGGGACTGCAGCTATTCTCTCTCACCTCGCCACTTTTAGCAGACCGTGGCTGATTTCCTTCCTTGCGTGACTCTGGAGTGTAAACACAGAGCCCGAGTGACTCATCACTACTTCTCACTTCCATGGTCTGATATAAACACATGAAGGGGTCAGGGGTCGTTTCAGTTGGACTGGCGGGGGGGGAGGATGAGGGGAGAGGGGAAGGAGGGGGAGCAGGCAGTGTAGTGGGGCCAGGACAGTACCGTCTCCTTTTAAGACATCTTCAAGTGTACAAAGAGCTCATAGCTTCCTGTGGCCCAAGCCACACGGCTGCCCACTGCAGCCTGCAGAAAGAAAACGAGAGAGAAAGAGAGTTAGAAAATACTGTAGAAAGACAGATGATTAAGATGATGAATCGCCACATACACCACACTGCTAAATGGAATGAGCGCCGTTGTGATTAGCGTGTATCCCTATCCAAAACAGTGTGAGGGTTGGCAGGGCCAAAAGGGGAGCACTTAACAAAAACAAGGCGGAGCAGAACTGTGATGGCGTTTTGCATTTATTAACCTAATCTTGCAGTCACGTGCGAGGGATGACCATTGAAAGCTTTGTTTATGTATCTGCTTGCCAAGTGGCCCTGTGGACACATCCATACTTTGTTGAAATGGGATATTGTTAGGCATGTTAGGCTGTGTGCTAGTAGCGTCATGGTGGAGGCGTTCAGGACAGATAGCTCCTTCTCTCAGGCCCCTTTCTGAAGAAGTGCCAGACAGTCCAGCATTAATCTCTCACCTGTCACCTTGCTCTCCACTGCCTTCCTTGTACCATTGTTATAGAGCAGACCAACGGAAATAGGCGCAGGAGCAGGTGGAAATAAAAGCCCTTTGACATCTGTAAGGGACGATTCGTCTGGCCGCTGACACAAATCTGGATGCACACGCGAAACTGGCACGCATACACATTAAGGTATGTTAGTTGTGCACATGCTCTTTAAAGCAATACCACTACTACAAAATACGCAGAAAGTAGGGGATATGAGCATACAGTATGCCAGAATAACATTTAAACTAAATGTGTGAGTCAGCTACAGCACATGTTTATCTGTTAAAGATACTGTAACTCAATATTTAACTATTTGTGAGCTTGTTCGCTTGACTACTAAGTACAGTGTATTCTGAGTAGGAGTTTGCGCAGGAATTAATGAAAGATCTCCTGCTCTCTGCCTTTACTTGTGGCATAATCATCAACTAATGTTGAAATGTAGTTTCTACAGTTCTCTGTAGGTTTCTCATTCTTTTCTTTCCCTGGCCCTGTTTCTGCTCCACGTCCATTGCTGTGTCTTCTCTACACATATCTCCCATCTATTCCTTTCCAATGGGATCCAGGGATCAGGCCTGGCAAGATCAATGTCACATGATGCCCATGCTGTGTGATGCTTCGCTGGGACCCCCCTCTGCACAGGAAATGCTCTCGGCTTTTTTCCCACCCTAGCCTTCCGCTGTGGAGACCAGGGCATTACAAGTGAATCCAGTAACCATCCCAAAAGCATTCCTGGCTGATTCTAACCGCGGCCGGGCAATGGGTTCCCACAGACAATGAGAATATGCCCGTTTCAAACTGACTGGAGCACAGGGTATCATGTTGTGAACTACCCAATCTGTTTATGGCAGTGGAGAAGAGTTCTAGCTACACAATAGGCAATTACCATGCCCACTCATCCCCCAGCCCAAGCCTCCTCCCCTCAGTTCAATTTGTGGTTAGTCTGTAGGTGGGTTAAGTTCTGTGCAGCATAAAAATAGCTAGAGCCTGTTCTAGACAAAAACTGCAAGGGACATGGAACACACATTGCACAAATGATATCTGCCATTGTTGTGCACTGTTTGGGAATTCTTAATTGCTTTTTCCGAAGCAGCTTGCCACAGGAAAATCCCCCTTCAGAGGAAAGCAAAAGAGAGTTGGTGGGCTATGCGTAAACATCATAGATATTGTGTAAACAGGCATGTTTAAACCCCTGTCGCCCGATGTGCACTCATCAAACAGCCATCAAGCAGTATCAAAGCAGCTAACCTGCAGCAGAGCTAGCTGTGGCCGGTGTCTGCCCTCTTTCTGTCTTCTGGCTCCTCAACTGTGGTTTCTGCTTCAGCTCTCCTTATTGATGTCTTCAGAGAAAAACCACCACGGTCTCATGGTCCTCCACTGTTGTGCAGGGCTTCAGGGTGGGGCACAGGGGACATGCCCACACATTGTGTGGGGCTTGCTGGATCAGCCTAGAGAGGTCACAATAGAGCACAGTGCAGCGGTAAGATAGAACAATGTTTTTCAAAGTGTGGGTTGTAGGATGAGTTCAGCATTTTTATAACCTTTATTTTTTATTATTATTTCTTTTTTAGTTGTATAAATTATTCTAAATGTTTTCAATTGTGTTAAATGGTTTCTTGTATTATTATGCTGATTGTTTTGTTATTAAAAAAAATAAGATTGATCGTATTTCATGTTTTATCTATTTTTTGGGGTGGGGGTCTAGTCATTATCTGATAATCCCTATGCTCAGTATTTCTAGCATATATGTGTAAATCTAAGGTTTGTCTGACATATTCAGACTTTAAATTTGTCAAAGCTGGCCACAATACATTTGTAAAATTTCATTTTGAAATAGTAAATGCGCAACAACATATTAAGTGTCAAACCATCGCTGTTTGTTACAGTAACAGCATAGTATATATATTTCAAGATAGACATTTTTAAAATATATAGGCCTACATTGGCTAATGTAAAGCTTACCATGGTTAGTCTGTTTAATTGGCCTGGCCTACTGTATATAAAAACAATATGGTTATTCCAAATAATTTCAAGTAACAGATTGTGTATGCTTAGCCTATATTTGTTTTTCAATTTAAAACATTTGTTATTTCGATTTCCAAACAAAGGTTGTATTAAAATTCAATGTTATGTAAAAATGAGATTATATACAACAGTGACACATCATTACTAACCTAACCAATAATATTACACTAAATAAGTTGTCATTCCTTATTTTTTAATCAGTAAGAATAGCCTATGCTATTAAGAATAATGCCAAATGAATGTGTATTTGTTATTATTTATTAATCTTAACACTGTATAGTTAAATCACGGTATGCCAAGTCTTTCAGGAAAGGCTCCATCATTTTAAACACATAATTCTTATTCCAGAAGGTTGTTTTTTATAAAACACACCGACACAGGCTCGAAAATAATTTCACTGATTCCTATTTATTCTTGTCTTTCATGACCTCTTCGAGAAAACTGAAACATGGTATACTTTTGATAAACCTCATTATTTGTCTTTTCTATTTCCATCCAAAAAAGCAGTGCAACTTGTAGAATAAGAAGAAGTATGATGGTTATGTTCTCTTGGTTGATTAAAACTACAAATACACACCAATAACTGAAGCTACATCATGTAAGCAGGACTATGTGTTAAAAGTGATAATTTTAATTATGCTTCTATTAGAATATTCATTGGTTGAATGACATTTAGCCTAAAACAAGCAAGCAAAGTTTCCATACTGAGGAGGCTACTACA
>JAODUG010000018.1:3783517-3803883 GCA_027564795.1 Aphredoderus sayanus | reverse complement strand
ATTAGAATATTCATTGGTTGAATGACATTTAGCCTAAAACAAGCAAGCAAAGTTTCCATACTGAGGAGGCTACTACATTTTAAGGAAATACACTTTTTTTAATTTAAGAAATATAAGTGGTAGTCTGATGGTTTATCATTTTTATATAGGCCTACACCGGGGACTGTAGCGTGTAGCTACGCCTGGTTAAACAACTTTTCATGGGAATACCGAGGTTCTCACAATATAGCAAACACAAACTGACTCATGCATTTTCAGATGTGATGTCCCAAATTACACAAATAATTTTTACCTTCAGCAGAGTGGATTTGAACTATTTCTAAACAATTCAGCTGCGACCCATTCCAAGATTTCCAAGAGACTAGCTGTTGTAACAATATTGAGAATGATGAACCAGGTTGATTTATCCTAATTAGGCCAAACTGAATTTGATAAAGGTGGGACTACACTATGTATTTCGATATTTACAATATTCTCATAAACGTTGACCCAGATTTGTTTAAATTGTAAGGTATTTTAAAGTGTATAGTTAAGGCTAAAATCAGTGAAAGGAATGCATTATGCAAATCATGTGACACTTTCATTATCATCTAGCCATATTTGAGAGATAATTGCTTGTGCTAACGAATAAGACTATAATAAAAGCCAGTCTCAATGGTTAACTTATTAAAACACAATTATGGCAGGATATACAAACAAGATGCAACTTGTCTGCCCATAGCCGGCTTTGATGCTTATGTGAAACATGTTATACGGGAGACAACTTCATGGAATATGTGGAAAAGTAAGTTATTACAGCACGCGTAGGCTACTTCGATAGTAGTGATAAGATACTACGGGCCAACTTTATCTGAATACCACGTCAATAATATTAGACATGTTAATGTAAACGTACATGTACTTTCTGTAGTTTAATGCTGTCTCGTTTCCACGGTGCGCGTGCTTGAAACATATTGATTGGTATAATTATCAATATTAGTATCTTAGTGTAATTCTATGGTACTGTTCGAAACTGTTAGAAAATGACCTATTTTGCGTTTTAACGCACAATGAACTGAGGAGAGCCAACAATGAGATTTCGCCAAGAAAATTAAAAAGTCGTAGAGCGCAACTGTGATCTATTCTTTACTTGAAAGGGACGTAACCATCAGCCCTACAGTTTCGTAGCAACTAAATGCGCGCAATCAGCGGTCTGTTAGCAATCCGTCCTTTCTTGTTCACATAAACACTACTTTAACAAAAATATACATGGCCACCTACTGAGCCAGGGAAAGTGATGAGGGGTGCCCACTTCGGCATTATACTGTTTTCAATTAAAACGACAACGTTGGATGATCTAGGTGACGACAAATAGCCAGTGTCAAAAGGATTTCTTTAGGCCTACCTGGTAACTCGTTTTGGTGAAAAGGCATGATACATTACAGTCCAGCTAAATGTTTAGCCTACTCAAATTATCCAAATGGAATTCTATATGTTTATAAATGTTTATGTTGCCTTCACTGAAAAAAATATTTGTTTCACTCTGGCATTTATAATATTATACATGTTATACCATGTCAATTGTAATCATATTGACTGTATCCTAAAGCAAAAATATAACAGTAAGAAAATGTTTGTTATTTTAAAACCATGCAGATGTATTTGAATGTATCTTCTTTATTGCATTAGCTAGTCTAAATGAATCTCTGAAAATGTTGACCAGGCCTCAACGATTCACAAAATTAAAATATATCAAATAAACTGTGAACAGTGATGTCATGTAATTCCACTGCACATAGATATCAAAAATAAGATTTACACTAAGTTGTCACAAGTAGTCCTAGTATTGGGATATATTTGTTAAGGAAATACAGGGATTCTAATAATTCACTATGAGAGCAAAAATAAATGCCTTCCCTTAATATTACAAAATGTGTTTGCCAAACAAGCAAACAGACAAGCTTTTGCCTGTAAGATCATATGTTTCAAGTTCAAAATTAATACTGATTTTAACAAGAACGCTCTCCAAAAAAATATTTCAAGTTCAAGTCGGATGAACTCGTGGCCTCTATAGGTGCAGTCAACTCATCCAGTTGATTGATCAGTCTGTCACACGGTCTTCCAAACAAGCCCAGAGCAGCCTTATGGTGACCCTCTCAAGACGCCACTTCAACAGCGAGGAGGGTAAAGACTTATTTCTCAGTGTCAAGATCGCCTTTAATTTCTAAACAATGTTTCTTTGCGTTTATCTATTTAAAATACAGCAATTTTTAAATTATTGGGTTTTTTAAATTGATAGGATATGACTGTACACCCTTGATGAAATTAGTATGTTTCCCTCAGGTGATGTTAAAAAAAAGACAACCCTTCAGCTTTTAAATTAGGAAAAAAGGAATTATGTCATTAGGCACCATAATGTAATATTTGGATATGTAGAACATGCATCAGTTGGGTTAATGTTAGCAAACGTGTGGTGTGACTTGTCTTTAATAAGCAACACGTAATATCCCCCGAATTCCCAAAAATATAATTCGGGGCCATGGAGAGAAAAGTTAAAAGAATGATTTAATCTGTATTCGAATATCTTTGTATACTGACGATAAGCACTAAATGTACGTGTAGCTTTGCAACAGTTTTGTGGTCTGTGGAAGACAATATAGGTTAGTCGTCATTCGGACAGACCAGAGAAGCTGCCAAGCCTATGCAGACTGCGGTGTTCCTCCAAGTAGTCTAGCATTCCTGAGGATGCAGTGCTGTCAAATATTTCATCATGGGACGTCATGGAAAAGTGCCTGACTTCGATTGCAGTGCAACAGCAGGGAAGCTTTGGCCTCGGGTCGCAGAGACTCTGCAATGACGAATAGAAACATACACTTGCGAAGTAACAGTTTCCCTCTTCATGTTACCTATTATTAGTTCCAGTTAACTTTTTATACAAACGATAGATCAGCAATACAAACACAATACAAACCTAAAATAAATGATAAAAACGGTTGCTTCCTCAATTCGCATAAATGCAGAAGTCCCATGCACTTCGATTATATCCAATATTAAAATATCATTTTATTTTATATCTAAATAGGAAATTACTACAAATAATAAATGGACAAATATATGTTCGTGTAGTTTAATAAGACGCACGCGCCTGTCACCACCTTAAATTATTCGAATCTCGCCTCCCCCAATTCTGCTCAGCTAATCCCAAGGCGTGTGTAAAAATACTTTGGACATTTGTTTTGGGTGGACTTTGAAATTTAAAAATATGCGAAATTATTCCGAAGTAGCGTGATTGTAATGGTTGAAGTGGACACGGGAATCTTGTTTTGAAAAGGCTCGTGCTTAATGGAAAGTCATCAGAGGTAATTAAACGCAGTGGCCAGAAAGGATGCGTGCCTGCCCAGTATGCGCCTTGGGTGGTCTGCTACAATGATAGACTATGTTCCTGTGCCAGTGTAGAGGCCGGTTAAAACAAATCAACATTAGCTATTATTTTCTTGTAGTGCAGTCTTTTTCTGCAGTGCAACATCATATTTACATTAATATGTCAAATGTATGTTCATACGGTTATTATCAATAGTTTTATTTTTAGAATAATACAGAACCGAAACCCATACGTACACTGTTATATGCTAGTGATTAAATAGCATAGCTTGTACACGAATCTCCCTATTCAAAGTGGTTCTCCTCTTTTGCGCACAGGCGCAAGTATCACAATATATTTTTGTGTTATACTTTCACTAGCATTGGCTAGTGAAATATAAACCACGTCTGTCTTCTTTCATGGAGTATTGATTTTCTTATTTTAAATAAAATAAAGACCAGAATATTACAATCTAAAATATATACAGAAAAAATTCCAGCGGAGATCAGAAGGAGAGGACGCATTAATGACTGAACCCACGCGCGATAGCGCTATGGGCTAAAGGTTGCAGGCTGCTGCTATTGGGATCTCTGGGGAACAATAAGCGAACTACTGTCAACGGCTTTTGGGTTATGGACTGATCGTATTTCACTTGGCTTTCCACACAGGCTGTATAAAAGGTTACATATGATCTTCAATGTCACTCACAACGAGAATCCTAAAGACTTTAATGCACCCAAGGCATGGCATGCAGATCTCTTAATACTCCTTTCATTGTCAAATCACGAATGACCTATCTTTATCAGCCGCTAGATTCCTGGTAATATTCAGACTGAAAAGGGTTGCTGTCTTACCTTTGCTTCTGGACAAACGTCTGTTTCAGACTGTCAGTCTCAAGTCCCCAAGTTCCATGCTGCTCGTTGGGCAGGGCTTTCGATTCTCTCCCATCCCTGCTTAAATACCATACTGTATAGCATACCATATGAATACCACAAAATACGACATTCGTATAAAAATACAGCTATAACATTTACCATAGATGCTGCGAGCTCAGACATATCGCATCAGATTGAGCTGATCTAGAGGGGCTTTTGCTTGATTTTTTATTTAAAGAAGTCCAGGGAAAATGTTTACATTTTGCTGTATAAACATCCTGCCAGTGTTCCTGTCTATCTTTTAAAGAAATCGAGAGGGGAGCATTGAATATATGGGGTACGCGATTTTATAAAAACATTTCATATCATAAAACAGATTTCTTACATACATATGATATAGTTTCCAACATACAACGATAAGTGATTTGGCAGGCTTAGGGATCTGGCCGTCAAACACACAATTTCATACAAATTGTAAAGATCTCATGTAGGTTATATGCCCTAACACAATAGGCTATTATAAATATGGCCTTAACTTTATATTAAAAAAACAATAAAATAAAATAAACAATAAAATACTAATTGAAAAGGGATTGCATGTTCTGGCCTAAATCTATATAGTATTTGCAGTTAGTAATTGTTATGGAGAAAAATATGTTTCTAATCTATGGCTAAATTCAGTAAATATTGAATATTTTGATATTGGCTCTCTACGTATGGGACAAATAATCATAATTTCAATATAAGAGAAAGAAAAAAATGTCCTTGAAAACCACGAGACAGATGTGCATACTACAGCCCACCACTGGAGTAGGAGGGAATTTGGGCGGGTCCTAACATTACGATGACCAAGACATCAAGCTTCCAATGCGCCGATGGCAACAGATAAGTAAAAAGTGAGCTCCTCAGACACACAAGAGCATACCGACTTCGTTCGAAAGCAGCTCCCGTTCAGTTCCACTCTACGCTTTGGAAGTTGGTTATGAGACGATCAGGCTTCAGACTGATAACGGATTGCGTCGAAAAGAAGACCACTAGCAGCTCACAGCTTCGCTATTGGCTCGTGCGTAAAGTTCGCTTACAGTTATTATTGCTATTTATTTCGAATCGCGTTTGAAATTATTTCATTCGACATTGTATTGCTTATAGGAAAAGAAGGAAAGCAAAATATTAATCTTGAATTTCCAAATATAAGCTAATGACGGCAGAGGTCCAGCAGCCCTCAGCGCAGACTTCTGCCCAGAGCAGCCCAATGTCTGCTCAGGAGAAGCCGCACGGACAGACCGCGGTGATGGAAACCGCCTCCTCTACTACAAAAACCAAAAAGACTAACGCTGGGATTCGTCGCCCAGAGAAGCCCCCATATTCTTATATAGCCCTCATAGTTATGGCTATCCAGAGCTCTCCGACCAAACGACTGACGCTCAGTGAAATTTATCAGTTTTTACAGAGCCGCTTCCCGTTTTTCAGAGGCTCATACCAGGGATGGAAGAATTCCGTGCGTCACAATTTGTCCTTAAACGAGTGTTTCATCAAGTTACCCAAGGGTCTCGGGCGGCCGGGGAAGGGCCACTACTGGACTATTGACCCGGCAAGCGAGTTCATGTTCGAGGAAGGGTCGTTCAGAAGGAGGCCCAGGGGTTTTAGACGCAAATGCCAGGCACTGAAGCCCATGTACAGCATGATGAATGGCCTCGGATTCAACCACCTCCCCGAGTCTTACAATTTCCAGGGAAGCGGCGGTGGTCTATCTTGTCCACCCAACAGTTTGTCTCTGGACAGCGGTATTGGGATGATGAATGGACATTTGGCAGGTAACATGGAGGGGATGGGTCTCTCCGGGCATTCCATGTCACACTTGTCGGCCAACAGTGGACATTCCTATATGGGAAGTTGCACAGGAGCCACTGGGAGCGATTATGCCCACCATGACAATTCTGCTTCTCCATTGCTTACTAGCGGGGGTGTAATGGAGCCTCACCCCGTGTACTCTAGTTCAGCCTCAGCATGGGCTCCTGCCCCATCGGCCTCTCTGAATAACGGAAGTTCTTACATCAAGCAACAACCTCTGTCTCCCTGTAACCCAGGAGCGAATTCACTCCAGCCCAGCTTGCCCACACATTCACTAGACCAGTCTTATCTGCACCAGAACGGGCACGGCACCACGGACCTACAAGGTAGGCCTATGCGATCATTAATGATTTTATATAGGCCTAAATGTGTGGTTAATAGGACTACTTACATATATAGGCCTGCAGTGATTGTGGCTTTGTGCTTTTGTGGCATCTTTTACTTTTCTTTTTTTGTTTGTTGTGAAAGCATGTTTTACATTGTATGAAGTCTGAATTTCATATGTCAGCCCATAATGCAACTCAAAATTACCCCATCTGCGTACGCATTTGCATTAATAGAAGGTGTCCTTTTAATTGTATTGATTAACATATGTTGCATATCACAATGCATTGATATATTTAGCAAATCCAGTTAAATTTCCATTGCAAAATGGGAATAGAATTTTAATTATATATTATATTATATTACATTATTTCATTTTATAATTGTTGTACCCCAAAGAACTTGTGCAGCAAACAAAAAAGTCTGATTGAAGCGTGTTTGAATTGTATGTTTCCTGTCGTCGTTTATTTAAAATGATTTAAAATAACTGAGCATGATTAAACTATTAGCCGTTTTCATAATACATTTATGGAAGTTATAAGCAGAAGTGCCAAGGCACGTCTGTAGAGACACACGTTAAGAGTGGTACCAGTGTTGAGACAAGAAGTGCGGATGGAGCCAGTCTCCTTGCCCCGCGGCACAAGGTCCTCCGGGATTAGCGTGCGAACCAGCCACTGTCAATTACAGCTTTCCCACCCTGATACCACAATGTTCTAACTCTTATCGTAGTGTTATTTAAATTGCCATGGGACATATATTTTATCGGCCGTATTAAACCACATCTTGCCTTTCAAGTATTAGGCTAACAGAGGAAACATTCTCTACAGGCCTTCAAATTGCCACACATTTTATTCGATTTTCTGATCATTTATTATTGTGATAATATTAGGTAAACCTATGAAAAATAAAAATAAACGTTTTGTCAGGTAGATACATTTAATTTTAATATCAGAAAATATCTTTATATTTATTTTAAATCGTTATCTTCTTACTTATTCAACACATCAATTGTCTCTGATTTTATCCCATTGTAGACTATTCAAAAATAAAAAAATATAAGCATGAAAGTATTGTAACACTAGCTGATATGCATATTACTCCGGGGTGAATTATTTAAATCTCTTTAAATTCATCATTATATTTATTACATTTATTTATTACATTATTTATTATATATTTCTTTACAAATAACTCCTATTATGTCCAACGGCCTGTCGTGTTCTCTAATGTTTGTCCTATATGCCTATTGTTATGTTTAAATGTATCCTAATGATTTATGTTGTCGTCCTAGGTATACCACGGTACCATTCTCAGTCTCCCAGCATGTGTGACCGTAAAGAGTTCGTGTTTTCCTTCAACGCCATGACGTCGTCAGCGATGCATTCTCCAAGCAGCGGCTCCTACTACCACCACCAGCAGGTCTCCTACCAGGACATCAAGCCTTGCGTAATGTGATGCGATGCCTGGACCCAACCAACTGAGGACAGTAGTGACTCGAGCCACGGGGTCCGCCCAGTAGCGGGGATTTAAATCAAAATAGGCCTATGAATACACTTTAAAAATAGCGAAAAATATCCTGACGGCGAAAGAACTAGGCCTATGGCCTCGTCCAGGAAGGGCACAACACCGTGACCACACCTCAAGGAAGATTTGATCTGATCTGGTTTCTTTGTACAATGTTTTTGATTTCACACTAATAATTTGGACTCCACGGCTTTACTCGGTGGAAAAAAGAGACGGACACATGCCCCACAGAAGAAAGCACATGACAAAATGCCATCAACGCATGCCATCAACATCTACCGGCGTTGTAGAAACCGGGTATATCAATCCAGTTACCGCTTGGTACTAGTTCTGCGGGCGGAGGACTACAACTTCACACATTTGTAAATATTTTTCATTAACTATGTAAATACACATTTTCATTTCTTCGGCAGATGTTTTATCATTTTTTCGGCAAGTTAGATTCAGGCTATTTTTTGGACTAACTTTTTAAATGAACAATATTGGACAATATGTATTGTGTAAAAAAAAAATATGAAGGCACTTTTTTAAATATGGCCTATAAGCGCAACATTTTTATTTATTTGTTAAGGCCTGTGTATTTTATTTTCAAGCGAATTGGCCAAGGAGGTATACTTTATTGGCAATATTTGTCAGAACGCTTACTTATTTGTTTTAAAATGAAAATTTAAGATACAATGTAAGCACTGTTAAGTGGTTTGTGTGTTAGATGTAGGCCTATACGCCCGTTTTTCAGCACTGTATACATATATGATGATGATAGGAGCATTTGCAAAGGTATTTAGGATAGTCTATATTACAACACTTTTTGTATGAAATCTGAGATATCTGGCATGCAGTTATTGCCAAAACGTTACATTGGAGAGATTTTATTTTTAATCTCTTTAGAATTATAGGCCTATAGATTACGTGAGTATATTGTAGACTAGACATTTCAGAGAAAGGTCCCAGGCCCAGCTCTCAAAGGTTTCTCTCATTCCATGCACGCAAAATGCCAGTACAAATGTTATAAACCTGTACCTTCACTTAGCATGGGTTTAGAGGTCCTGCCCATTTTTATTTTATTTAAATTTTATTTAGAATTCTTCTTTTCTTTTCTATTTTTTTTTATTTTGCAAAAAGGCCTACAAATACAATGATTTTCTATTAAAAAATACTGATGTAGATCTAAAATAAAACGGTTTAAAAAGCCAAATGTAGCGTGCCTACTATGTAAAGATTCTGTAATTTGCAACTGAGCATGTCGACTTTGGTATAGGTCTAAAGCTGAGAGCCCTCACGCTATAAAACAAAGTTCCACTAGATGCATAAACGTTTGATTAGCCGTTTATGCCATATAGTTCAATAACAAATAAGTGCAGTTCACTGCCTTGAACGTCTAATTGGAAAGTTGATAGTCCTTTTCAGTAAACGTCTCTGGAAAGTATATTGGGCAGAGAAGTTTGCAACCCAAGACCTTTAAAAGTGTCAACAAAATATGCAGTAGCCTATATCAGCAAAGACATTTTTAATATAGCCATCACATATTAATTTCTGTATAGTCTAAACGTTGTGATTGTTTTGTTTCACTTTTCCTGTCTAGAGGTTAAATAGCAAGCCTGTATGAAGCCATGGTAAACATGATTTCAAATTAGTATCACTTCATAGACAAAATTCCCTGGTGTGAAAAAAGCATGTTGCTAGCTCTTATGTGTGTGCTAAAATAGTCTGACTTTCCCAGGGTTAACTAGCTTTAACTTAACAATACATAATAACATTTAGGCATGCTATCTATAGTTGTAGTTATGTAAAGGTCTATTTGAGTTTGACACAGGAGTTGCCATATTCCGGTTTAAGTCTAAATTATAAATAATATATTTAGTGAAAGACAACAGGTGGTTCTGTACAAAATCGTTATCCATGCAAATAGGCCTATTACTGTAGGTTTTTTTCTGTCTCAGTTTTATGCTATTCATACTGATGCAACCCCTACACCATATTTTTAGCAAGCTGTTTAACTCTAATAGAGATGGACTGAACTCACACAGAGGTTTTTGTTTATGCCTGAAATGTGCTGTGTATTCTGTTCGCCTCATGATCTCAAAACCTGACCACTATTTGAACCCCAGTGAAACTTCCTTGTATGATCATGGCGGAGTGCACAGGGACAGCGGCTCCACACTGGGACCATGTATTATACAAATGATGACACTAGTTGGGGTGCATTACTTTGGCCATGCAGAGCTGAAGGAGTGACATTCCTGCTGGGGCTCCACAGCTGTTCTCTGAGCCCGTCTGGCTGACAGCTCCATAAAAAGCATGGGGCCTGCTCTGTGGAAGCAGACATTAAACGTGGCCATCCCTTAGCACAGCCTAGAGCTCACTAGTAGGCTACTAAGATAAAAATCTGACAATAACCATATACTGATCAGTTCTGTGAACAGCTTGCATATGAAATACTTAATACAAACACAGCCACAAATTATATACGTTAAGAGCATTATATCCTGAAGTTTAGTTATGCGCAGGAGTCCTCACATTAATGCAATATCATTTACATGGTTACCTTCTATTTAAACAACTGCTAACGACACAGACCAATACATCCCCTATCAAATTTAAAAAGAGCATACATCCACGCTTGCTTAAGATGCACACACAAACTTGCTGCGAGTGTTAGGCAGATGTCTCAGTCGCCCCGACATTCCAGACTCTAAGACTGACTAGCACAACGGTTTGTGAGAGAATTTACTAGATCATATTATGAGATTGAATCTCTTTAAGATCCTGCTAAATCATATTATGATATTACATTTAAGCTCCTGCTAGGTATTTATGCGTTATCTTTAGTGACACACAAACTAACACATTTATTGCAGGAGGAATACATCACTAAATAAATTATCTGCAAACTCCACTTAAAATTACGGAGAGTAGGTCAGAAAGGCTGGTTTTGCAGCATCATTATAGCTACATTGTCCCCTTAGTGAATAATATGCAAAAACAAACTAGCAACTATACATTCTATCATTCATCTACAGCTGTACCCATACAGTAGGCTATAAAACAGACAAAACGGTCTATGACAATTATGTAACTCACTAATAGTAAGGATTTGGCTGGGCAAGAGCAAAGTAATTTGATTATAAAACAGAGGCATCGCATTAAATTCTCAGCAGTTTAACTGCTGTCTGAACATGATCGGTCAACAGAAAACACAATACCAACTTAGCCATTCATCAGTAGAAGAATGACTGGTGCTGCATGGCACAAGCTAGCCAAAACTCCAGACGTGGGCAGGCAGTTGAGAATTAACAACTGCCTGCCCACGTCAAAGCATGAAAATAAATTGAAGAACTGTGTTTTATGGCTTCACATATCAACGCAATGCTGGCTGTAGGAGAAGGCCCATCATTTAGATAACCACTTAGTCAAGGAGACAACATTTATTTCATTTATTTATTTTCTGCTTTATTTTATTTTCTGAAATAAAGGTGTATTATCATATAGTGTGTTTAACGTAAAGCTATAAAAAAAAAAACACTTCAAAATGTTTTATATAACCAAGTGTACAGTATGTGTTTAATACAGAAAGGAAAACAGGCTTTCTAACAAATTCCAACATTGCCTGTATAACCGCAGGTAAAATGCATAAACTGGCATTATTCTGCAAGACCACCACTACTAATGTGTATATTATATATTTAGACATACTTCGCACTCGTTCGGATGCCGAGAGTTGAAATAAGATTCAAATAGTGGTGGTAAACGTGGAAACAAAACAATTAAGGCATTAGCTCAGCGTGTACAGTAATACATGTACTAGCTGTCTGGCTTCGTGTTTCCACTTCAATCACTGGTCAGTCCCATCTTGGCCATCAGGAACACCGTCTGCTTCTGGGGCTTCAGTCTGGGGAGCTGATCTCGGTCTGGGTCTTTTATTAGGAGAGCCGGGCCTTTTACCCCCACGCTGGTTCTTGGCCAGCTCAACCTGCAGACTGTGGTCGTTGAGGGAGAGGCCCTCCAGGGCCTGCAAGGCCCGGTCTGCGGCCTGCTGGTCGCTGTAGTCCAGGAAGGCCCTGTGCTGAGCGCCCTGCCAGGTGAGCCTCAGAGGCCCCGCCCCTCTCTCTCGGAGGGCCGCCTTCAGCTCGCTGACACGCAGGCCGGCAGGGATGCTGCCCAGGTACACCGTGGTCACGCTGGTGGGGAGCCTACGCTGGGAGGTCGCGTTGCCGCCGCCCTCCTCCTTCATCTCTCCCCCACGGCCTCCGGGCTCCTTCACTCCCTCTCTGCTGCCCCTCTTGCCAGCCTCATCTTCTCCCCCGTCTCTCCTCGCTCTAGCGGGCCGCCGCCTGGGTTTCTGCTGGCCCACCTCTCTGGGCTCCAGGGCGGAGTCTCCCCCAGCGTCCTGCTGCTGTGGGTCCCGCCGTGGCCTCGGCCTGGTGGCTCTGCGGGGCCTGCGGTCGGCCTCCCCGCTCTGGGCCCTCTCTAGCCCAGCAGCAGGTGCGGTGCCCAGGGTTACATCCCTGCCTGCCTGCTCCTCCAGGGCATGGAGCTTCTTCAGAATGGGGATCTTCTCCAGCATGGCCGTGTTCAGCTGTGGTGCAACACAGTAATCACACGCAATATCTTAGATGCTTCGAAAAAGGTGGAGTCAGGGATGCTGGAGAACAGATTGTTGAAATTTTAACGTATCAAACCCCCCCTACATTGGATGCACATTTTCAAGGCGATTGGAGATAGCGTTGTGTGGTGTAATTTGTGTTCCACTTTACAGAGTCAGGGTTGTGTAGTAACACCATTTATGGCAGATAGCTAGTGAGGAGATATTTTATATGCTGAATTTGACAAAAGTGACAATGATATGATTTTCTCTGGTTGTGCTATAATAAATAATATATGCTGAATTTGATCAAACTGGCGAACGCTAGTTTTTGGTGGAGGAGGGAGGGCCCAACCACTTTGCATTAAATTCTGAAAGAAAAGATACAACACAAGATGGTAAGCAGCAGCCACCGATAAGACGCTGGACCTGCGATAACCTCAGCGGTTTTCTTTCTCTGTAGTTAAAAATAATGACTGCTCTCTGGATTTTACAATATACTGTAGTGTCTGGGAGGGCCTTGATGGTGGCCGGTGCTCTAAAGGATACACAGCACTATTGTTTTGTCTTTGGCCTGTCTGACCCTTACTTCCACCGCTCCGGCACAGCCGAGCTGGCTGGGCAGAGGAGCCTTTGATGCTTTGAGATGCCCTTCCTGTCGGTGCGGTCACTAGGTCCTGTTTACTGAGATGCGTGTCTTAAGGGGCCCAGAGGTTATGCAGAAACTCGACATTTCAGTGTAAAATCCCTAACAAGAAAAGTCCACAGGTGCCAGTCTCAGTGATATTGAACTTTGTACAGTGTGTCCCTGCCACTGACCTTACAGTAGTTAGTTTGAAGCCCAGACTGTCATGTGTGTGTATGTGTATATATATATATATATATATATCTTTAACATAATCCACTGAATTTCATTTGATACATAAGACAGTTATTTCCTATGTTTTGGAGCTGTTCTCCTAGTGGTCGTTTGTTGTACTACAACATAACAAAGAGCAAAGTATTTGTTTCAAATATGACCAGCAATAAAACATGACCTGCTACAAGCAAATTAATACTAAGTTAAGATTACAAAGTTATATAAACTCAAACATGTCTTAATTACAGTTTTTGTTGAGACTTAAAGCAGGGTACCCCTGCCCCACTACCAAAAAAACCCCACATGCACATATACATAACTAGATTGTCTTAATAGTGCTTGATACAATTATAGTTTTATTAAATTGTAATAATCTTGCGGGAGTTGAGATAGATAAATTATTATCATTTACTTTAGTCCAGATGATGCCCGGTGGCTTGGGCAGCTGGCACTCTGTTTTGATGACTCTAGTAGGTGTGAGGATGTAATCAACAGTCAGGTCATGACTCTCTATAAGCTCCTCTGGGATGTCTACAACCTGTGAAGGATGAAGACATTGTTATTGCAGAATAATAAAGGTGTGTACTATCTGTCCATTGAGGGCAGAGCCATACAAACGTGGGTGCCATATGCACAAAAAAGTGGGGTATTTTGCATGTGTGCTGCATTCAATCATGTGCTTTCACTTTGTATCTAAAACAATGGCAGAAGCTTGAATGTTGCAGGCAGCCAAATAAGATTGGCCCCTCAAATATATAGTGTAGTAAGTCATTATGGAGAAAGCTTGTTGATATTTGAACTTGATCAAAACAAAAATACCTGTCCCTTCAATTCCATAGGGTGCCCTTTCCCTATACATTTAACCTGGATAAAAGTGTTCAGTAATAGAAAAGTATGTGTACACTTCTAGGAACAGAAGCCCATCTAACACAGCCAATATGCAGCTTCACCCAAATAAGAATATTTTTGAAATTGTTCCATAAATATATGATGCAGACTCTATGGCTTTTGCTAAGTTATATTAACCCTCCTGTTGTCCTCTGGGTCAAACTGACCCAACGCACTACCTCTTTCTGGCAGAGAGGGCGCCAATCCTAAAAAGATGTGTGTTTGAAACCCAAGGACAACAGGAGGGTTAAAAGGCACGAAAAAACAAACAAATACATAAAAAAATAATGAATAAAGAAATAAATACACAAAGCAATTACAATAAAGAGAATGACACAATCAGACACAATCTAGTGGTACAATGAGATATAAGAACAACAGGAGAGTTTAACCTCAACAGAAAAAATTTATTATAAATATACTAACCTGGCAGTCGTGGACAACTGTGACCACCACAGTAGACTCAGTCACAGCCCCCATTGAGACCATCATGCCATACTCCATGTCTGCGTAGCCCTCTCCTTTTCCAATGCGGAGGCCTGTAACAGACGGATCACCAAAAGACTCAAACTACTCAGAAGCTATCATTGTAAAAGCAAAGCCTTCATGCACAAAGTAAATGTCATAATGCAATCACCTGCTATAATGTGTGTCTGTCTGCAAAGTGAAAAATTCTCACCTTGTAAGGATGCAACTATGATTTGCTGTATCTGATACACATAGGTTAGAGCTAAGTAACAGTATATTACATCACATTCATATCACCTGCCTTAATGAGCTCTAAATAATAAACATTTACTACCAATATTGCATACAATATGTAAAGCTGGTAGTAATGTGTTCAATTCAGAACTCACAATTAACTGTATTAAATGTACTCTGATGGGGCATGGGCACAATTCAACCCAGATTTAGTTAAAACAACAAGAGTTCATAAAAACCGTATGTCTTAGTCACTTATAGCCATCTGGAAACACATGATTATGGTAAACATGTCATTTTCATCTCAATATTGCAAAAGTTATCTGAGACATTTCGAAAATGAGCACTGAAAGGCATTGTCCACGATGGGACAACTTCTGTAGAGTGCAGAGTCAACTGGAACGCATTGGAAACGTAATGGATCTGATTGAGCACATCTGTCCATTTACTGTATCTCCATGTTTCCATTCCAGTTCTTCTTTAAATCTGCCTAGTGGGGCATCCTGATGCTAGAGTGGGTCATGAGCCAGCAAACAGTTTCTATTTCATCCTACAACTGTCATATCCCCTCTCTCACTCTAATGTAATCTGTCACTCTACAAGAGATTAAAGTACTGTACATTATAGTATTGGCTTTCTCAGCTGAAACATAATTAAGAATTACATTAAGTACAAAGTCATAAATAATAACAGGATGAGAAGCATTCATAATAGTCTCAAACCTTTTGGCTTCATGATATATTTATTATATATTGGTAAATTATTCTCAAATATACAGTGCATATTCAGTGCACACTGTATACGTTTTCTTATGTGTTAGTTATTGATATTTATTTAGCCAGTGTTCATACGAGTTAGGGATGTGCAGAGAGCCCAGTATTTGTATTTATATTTGTTGAGGCAGCAAAAGTATTTGTATTAGAGTATAAGTAAAAATATTTGTAACAATACTGTTTTGACATTACACTTCTAGTTTTAGGTTTAAAAGGTGTTAATATAAGTGTTATTCAATAAACTCAATTATAACACTTAAATGTAATATTTATTTGTGGTTTTCATAAGAAATACAGCCATGAACTTTATAACCATAAATACTGAAAGAAAATAATTAGCCGCTAATCTTCTCCTGCTCAAACAAGCTCCGCTGCCTCTTTGAAATAGAAATAGTGGCACAGCGTTCGCTAGCACTATTTCTCAAACCGCTTCACATTTCGCAACAGCAACAAAGCCCAACTGGGAAACAAAAGCCACGTAGCTTACTGTAACGTTATAATAAGGCTGCACTGTGCTTTTTCAGTCTGTTTCCACCTGGTTCTCCTGGTGGAAACAGACTGTTTCCACCTGGTTCTCCTGGTCCTAGGTAAGCTGCATATGCAGGTTCCTAGGGCACGTCAAGTCTAGCTGGCAAGGTTACTGGCTCTAACCTTTCTCAGACACAGCCACAGAGCCAATCACCACAAGGTCCACTTTAACCTTATCATCTAGGCCGACAGGCACGCTGGACTCCTTCACACCCTAGAGAATGAGTTGGAAGACAAGTAGGAAAGAAAGATGGTGGAAAGAAGCAAAGTTAAAAGGAAGAAATGCTGGTCAGCTAATGCGGGTCAGCTGCTGAGTGAGAAACACAACAAATGATTGAGACAATAGATAATCTTGTCCAGACAGGAAAACCAAGAAAATGTAAACACGTGGTTACAGGTGATAGAGCTGTACAAATGTTAGGGAACAGTTAGAGCAGATGAAAACTATCATCTCACCTGAGAGGTAGAGCACACACGCAGCTGTTCTTTGCTAGCACCCTGAGGAGGAGTAATCTTGTTGAAGAGACCTGTGCGAAGACGAGGGGTTGGAACCAACAAAGTTTTCCTTGCCTGAAAAAAAAAATGACCCACTATGATTTCACAGTTGAATATTCTAATAACACATACTGTACATTCAACTGATTTGAACTTATGACATGTTGTGTTAATCACAAAACAACAATAATACAGCAGCTGCACAGCTTATAGTGTTTAAAAACAAGAAGGTCCAGCTAGGCTCTGGTTAGGTGGCTATTTCCCCATACAGCTTTACCTGTAGCACTTCTAGCCGAACACCCTCCAGAGGCTTATCGGGATCCACTTTCACCTCAGCTGTCTGTGTGAATGTTAGGAGCTCAGAGATCTTGGCACAGGCTATGACAGCACCCTGGATAGAGAGGACAGGTTGGAGGAGAGAGCTTTCAGTGGGGACTTACATCCAAGGTGAGAAATCGAGCTTGCTGCTGGGGTCTGTCAGGGTTTACTTTGATGGTCTGGCTGGACCTGAACTCCTGTAGCACTGTGAACCTGTTACATGCTGGCACTGCACCCTGGTCAGTAACCACACAGCAGATGCATACATGTACAGCAAAACAGTGAAAGAAAAGTAATTGAAAATTAATAGGCTTATGTTTTAATTCCATTGTTTTATTTTACAGTTTATTTTAAAAAGGTATACATTTTATTGAATGTTTCAAAAGACAAACAAATCGACTTGCAGGCAATAATTGACAGGCATGGGGTCTGTGCGCTATTGTAAGATAACTCCTTCATCTGTGGGTTATTTTTCAACTTCACCATCGTTTTAAGCTACAGTACAGTATGGTAGTATTTATCATACAACTACATTAGTCATTTGGCAGTTAATCTGTATTAGGAAAAAAGAACGTTACAAAAACATTTAGGCTAACGTACAGTACGTTACAGTACTGTAGCCTATTTTAAAGGCCTGTAAGAATGCAGTTTTAACTTGCCTTAAAATTTGGGATACGGTTGTGAACAGGCCTCGGGAAGTTGGCAAGATTACTTTCTTCAATATAGTCCCACACTTTCTGACGAACGTCCCATTTTGATGCCCCTGGTATGAAAACAGATTAGCATAGAAATGCCATGAAAGTATTTAACATTGACCTAATTTTCCGCGGATACGGTTACTGTATATTGGAATTCATAGAACCAGTAACGTAAAACGTCGCAAAGATTACCAGCATTTATCTTTATAACATGCTCCATTTTCTTTTTCACGTTACAAATAACTTTTATTTTAAACAACTAGAAACTAATCTTAGTACATGAGACTCAATACTGAAAGACTGATTGTCGCACATGGGAGTTCAGGAGTAACATCATAGCAACAGCTGCTTGTCATTCGAGTTGTTTTGGTATGCATACGGTAGCTCTAGAGGACTAATCTCCGTGGCGTTGTTGGAATAAAATGCGATTCATTAATTGTTAAGCATTTCTGTACCATGTTGTTATTTGCTGTTACGTGTGGCATTGTAGTATTTTCTCCTGGACTATAGTGTATTAAATGGTAGTAATGTACCTGTATAATAATCCTAAACGTAGATATGAAGGTCTTGTAATATCCTGTCTTCTCCTGTCATAGTTAAGCACTGAAACAGTAAATATTGTTACCCAACATGTTACCACATAGAATAACAACACAAATTAACTTTATAAAGATTATCCAATTATTAAAATTAGTTTCTTTGCTTAACATATCTGGTTTCATCTTTAGACATGTTCTGCATGAGCAGGTCATAGGGAACCACAAAGAAGCTGACCAGATAATGACCAGCTACTCGGTTAACTAGGTAGGTGAAAGTGAATACAGCATAGTATGTTCTGCTATGTCAGAACAAACCGTTCTCTTTTCAACAGCATATGCCAGCACCAGGATATTGACTTCAATACAAGCCGCCAAACAAGCCAGTGGACGGAATAGGAAGTGGTGATATGCGAGAACACAGGAAAGTCAAAAACAATGGACTACAGTGTGAATGAGATGGAGTACTTTAGCAGCCTATCCATGAATCCCTGGGCAAGCAAATGCCAAGGGATGTGTATGTGTGTGTGTGTGTGGAGGGGGGGTAATTTTGGCATTTTCTGCCAGGTGCTAAGCATATAAACCAGGAGTAGGGCCCAGCCATATGTCTTGTTCTGGTGACGGGACGGGCACTGGTCAAATTTGCCAACTCGCTCAGACCCTGGAAGACCAAAGGCCCCTAAAGACAAAAGGCCCCAGGGCATTTGACCAGTGTGCCCGGTCAGTAATCTGGCACTGGTGACAATGAAGTTGCCTGTGAGGTGAGGAACTATAGGCTGCTAATGAAATGCATCACTTCACAGCTGACTTTCATGGTGGTTGATGTATAGTTAGGCAAAAGCCGTGGTGAGGAAAGGCTTCACTCATGTAGAGATAGACTAACGTATGCAGACGAACAGGTGGAAAACAACATGATTTGAAAAGTAGCCTATTGGTTCACTGTTCAATGTGCAACCGCACAAGTGAAAAGCTACAAAAATTATGTATTCCATTCTATATAAGTATAAAATATTCCTATCATATTAAACACCATCAGACATTTAATTGTAGTAATAGTGTGCTAAATTGCTCTCTATGATCAAAAGTCACTGTATGCTACATTTATTCATTTTATGTAGCCTATCTGTAAATATTGCCTTTGATGGTTTACATACACATCATATATCTGTCTAAGCTGTAGCATTAGAATTGGTGCCTTCTGCTGGGACCAGATAGTGTGTTGGGTCAGTTTGACCCGGAGGACAGCAGGAGAGTTAAGCACACTTTCTTACATAACAATCATAACAATCAAAAAGTTGACAAACAATAAAAACTACACGAATTGATTAACTGAAAGACCTGCATTTAACATTCAGCCCCATTTATCATGTAAGTTTGAAATACAAATTTCAACAGATTTTCATCCTGCTAAACCATAAACACGAAGATAACACATTCCTTTTTCACAGTAGGCTACACACCAGCATACAGTACGGTAAATTACATTGTCGACTACTTAAACTTGAGCACAACCTTCTGGCCTTAATGATAAACAGCCATTTTTACCATTATATTTTCTACTGTATTGTATTAATAGAAGTATGTAGATTTAACTGATTTTACTACCCATCCAAGCTGTTTTGTACACAAAATATACATTTAGGCATATCATATATTCGCATCAGCATCCAGCATCCACCACATCAGTGTTACATATGCAATTCAAAACAACAAGCCCTTGTTGTTCTGAATGTATCCTCTAGAGGGCCCTCTTCACTAGCTAGCTATACTGTGAACACATCAAGCAGTGGTCTACTGTAGCCTACTACCATATACTTTATCTAATCATCATGGAAATCAAATGTCAGTGAAACATTGTAGGGGAATAATGAAAAAAAAAAATCAATGCACCAAGCAGCGAATGTGATGCTCTGGTACTCTAAATGTAGGCTGGTAGGGCCAACTGCAGTGTGTAATCCGTAATCACTCAACATGTATTTGTGTAAATGCAATGCTATATGCCTACCACACTTCCTTCTCTCTCTCTCTCTCTCTCTCTCTCTCTCTCTCTCTCTCTCTCTCTCTCTCTCTCTC
>JAODUG010000018.1:3754351-3783417 GCA_027564795.1 Aphredoderus sayanus | reverse complement strand
TCAAAGCCTAAACTAACCTAAAGAAAGTTAATTTAATATGTCAACTAGGTCTATAGAGGTATATTATTTCAAATTATTTTTTTCAGGGATAGTCTCGAGGATAATCCGTTAATTTAGAGTTCTATGAGTTCATCTGATCATTAAATTGAATTGATGTGGACTTTCAAATTATCAGAGGTAACCATTTCTCCTATTACTTTTTGTAATATAGCGCTCAGTCGGTTTTTTCTGTCTTCCTCAGACCACATCTTCCTCTGTCTTATCTCTCAATGCATTCTCTCATCGTCGTATTTTGGAAATAATTTCATAAAATATCCCAGGTAGGCTATTCATAGTCAATATGAAAATACCTTTACTAATGTAACAATGAATGTTTCCACTTGCCTTCAATTATCAACACCAAAAAAAACACATTCTCACTTCTTAAAAAATGAAATCCTAAAGTAATGTTAAATCAGACAGCTGACCAATTACAGGAAAGTTTACAATAATACACAATATTACACACTGACCTAGGCCTTTCACATAGCCTATCTTAAGGTACCAGATACATAGTGGAAGAGACAGAAATAGCATTCCTTTAATAATTCTAATGTAGAGAAGGGATTACTAAACCCGATATTTGTGTTTAACATTTCTCTGAATTTGTCATGCTCTGGGAAATGCCAAACGTCACACAGACAATAAATGTTTCCGATTAAATGTTGAGGGCATGGTTTAGTCCAATCTAGCCTTGGTACAAACTGAAAATTGAAAGTCAGATCAAACATCCAAACAAAAAATAATAAGATACAAATACAAATTGAATTGAATGCATTTTAAAATATTCATATGAAATAAATGTTCAGTAACATCACATACCAGATTACTTCACCATTTACTTATAAGCAGTTTATAAACACATAACCACTGTTTCCATTATTTTGAAAAGGCATTAATCCAAATCAGGTGCCTTCATAATTTTTTGTTTCTATACAGTCTTTGCACATACTGTGGCAACATCTATGATGGTTATACATACAGTACAGTACCCTAGATGAAAGTTGTTTTCCTGTACACTCAAACAGTAGAAGCACTAATACATTGTGCTTACAGTGTTTTGTATGTTCTGCCAACTCATCATCTTTCAAATATGATTGAAAGATGTTGATTAATTCTGGCACATGGGACTTTTCAAACCAGAATTTATATAGGCAAAGAGAACCATCAGGAAATTATCAGAAATAAAGTTGATTGACTAAGGGTGATTTTGGTATTTAGAATACTGTGTCTTTGTTTTTATCAGAAGTCTGGTCAAGTAAATTTAATGAATCTTGTGTTTTCTGATATGTACAATCTTCCGTAGCGAGTCTGAGGTTGGCATGGTGACTTTTGCTCTCTTCCTCTATGTTTGGCACTCAATTCATGTCTTCTCCCAGTCCTCTTACATTTCCTCTTCAATATCAGAGCTGTGATTACTAATCTGAAACAGACAGAAATACAGGGGACAGAGACAGAGAGACAAGTTGTTGACCTGCAAGCATAAAGGCTGACCATACCGGTAAACCAAGAATCTGAAAATACTTTATTTTTATTTTTTTTTACATAAAACTGATTAGAGTATAGACCTGTTAAAGGTTTTCTTCTATCTATACAAATAGTAATGATATGGTAAATTTTGCTCACATTTATCTCTTTGACTGACAGACAGACATCATTGTCTCCATAAGGAAATTAGTTTTTTTGGGTTCTTATATCTGCACAAAAATAAAAATCAGTAACTGATAGAAGGAGTACTTCTATGAAAATGCATGTGTGCATGCTGGAGGTTTACCGAGCGGTGGTCTTCATCCGTAGCCTCCCCCAGTTCAGGACTCTCTCTCTGGATGTGCTGACGGAATCTGGGGGAAGAATGAGGGGACAGCGAGCGCTCTGGGCTGCTGGCAGAGAAGGGGTACGGTGAACCCACTGGACTGTCCTCCTTTACTGGAGAGCCTACATCATTAAGGACACACACACACACACACACACACACACACACACACACACACACACACAGTTTAACATAAACTGGAATTAACTTTACGCTGAAATGAATAATAGCTACTAATTTATAGAGGCTCAAGACAGGTAAGTCTGTGTACATATCACTGACGCTGGCAGAAAACCATACTCCTTACGGTGAAACACAGACAAGGAGATGAGAGGAAAAGAAGAAGTGAGATAGCAAAGCAGATAGCAAAGGATGAGATTAGGGATGACAGTGAAACTGGTTTTCAGTGACCATGAGTCATACATTACTAATAGATAAATAAATACATATACTATACTATATTAACACCATTACCATAGCACTTTTTGACAATGTGTTGACACAGTAGCAGCACTATGTTAACATAACAACTACCACATGGGGGCACTAGCACTTAGTGTATCATGCACAACATTTTTAATTTTTACAGTATTTCTTGCCACCTCAAAGACATACTGCTTTTTTCCTCACTTCTAGACAATAATGATCACAAATCACTTACTACACCACATAATGTGCTCAGCATGTTTTACACTTGCTGACAATAGTCTATACACAGGAAAATACACCCATTGGCCTCATAAGCAATTAGATTTTTTAGTAGAGGAAAATAATTGCCATCTCAGGTAAAATGGGGGTAAGTAATGTTTGCCAATTGAATCAGGCCGGGCAATTCAATCAATCTCATAATTCCTCAGCAGAACAGATTAACCTGAATCATTTCCACTGCGGTTGTGGAATAAGTCAGGTTGATGTCAGGTCAGGTGGAATAAGTCAGGTTAATCGTGTGTTAAGACAGTGGTGCTCAAACCGCGGGCGGTGATCAACCCAAGTTATTGTCATTCAGTCTCACACCTGTCTCTATGGCTAAATACCTGTCTCACCCTTACGGTCACTCTTCTGTGTGTCCATCCTGTCCAGGCTGTCAAGTAGCCCATCAATCTGTGTCTTTATCAGAGTCAGCTCCCGTTTAATCACCTGCAATTCCTCCATGCGCACTGCAAAAGCAGACAGAGAGGTGGGGGTTAAATATACGTCAGTAAAACAAGAAAACCAGAAAAGTATTTTTCAGAACACATTTAAATGTAGTGCTATAAATGCACAGTGAGTGAATTAGGGTGTGTAATGGGAAAATATGACTACTCACATCAGAAATGATCACAGCGCGCCATGTCAGTGGGCTATTATTATCACTAGTGTGAACTTACAGGGCAGCATTAGTAAGGCCACTCCAGTAAAGGTACACTCATCGATTGTGTTAAAGGTATAGTAAGTGATTGTTAGCTAATACACGCTTTGTCAAATTCACCATATATCTCTTTGCAGTCAGTTTGTCACAAAGTGGCGAACACCGCTGACAACAACAGTATACTGCATTTTGTTTTGATTTGAGTTTGAAGTTAGCAAGTGCTCTCGAGAATGAATTACTATAATATATACTATAATATTAATGAGCTCTGCAAATTACGTCATCTGGCCCTAGATTGTTTCCAGTTTTATGTTCAAAACAAAGGCAAATATTGTCATTGTTTTCGGCAGCACCGGAAATGCTTTTTCAAATTCTTTGAGACAATTGAAACATGCAAGCCACTCAGCATTGAGTTGTGGGAGGGGCATACACTCTTTGAGCTTCAAACCAAAAACTGCTCTTCGTACTGTAATACTGGTTTCAACCACAAGGGAAATTACTTAAATGGGACTTTCTGAGCTGAAAAAACTCACACTTGGCTGTGGTGGAACAAGTGGAAGGAGCTCTGGAGCTCTTAGAGTGAGGTCTGTCTCGACTGCGTCTGTGCCCAGAGGAATAGGAGGAGGATCGGGGTCGCTTGGCCAGCGTAGGCCCATGGGACACCTGGGGTGGAGGAGGCATGGATGTGGGGACGCGCTGGTAATCGTACACCCTAGAAAGGCAACACAAGCACAGGCAAACATATTAGCGTTGGCATTGACTTGACATGTGCACATAAGCACACACACACACACACACACACATACACACACGACATACTTTGACAAGAATGATGTGTTTTTAGGTCTGACATCAAACAAATAGTGTACCCATTAAACGCACACAAGCAAATAAACTGTATACTATTGATTAAGAAAAATAAGCTACACAGAACAAGAGTAGGACAATATAGGGATATAAGGATAAACATGATTAGGTATAGCATGCTCTTCTGCTTTTCCTTTCTTTCTCAATTTCCCTCTCCTCTCAGTCTGCCATTCTATCCACCCAGTGGAGAGACCCTGGTCCCCATCTTCCACGGAGTATAATTGGTTCTGTCAGGGCCAATCAAAAGTTCCCTGTCAGCCTCGAAACGCTGACAGAAGGGTGTATCACACCAACTCCATAGCGGCTAAAGTGTGTGTGTATGTGTGCACACACGCACACACGTGTATGCATGTGTGTGTGGGTGAAAGACGTTAAAACCAGTTATAACTAAGACTGAAACTAGTTTTTCATCCTGAATACTAACCTAAATAAAATAAACTTAAATATGTTTGTTTAGATACATACAACAAACAATTTTATAATAAAAAATCAATTATAACAATAATAAAAACTAAAAGCAGTTTCAGCTATAGCCTACAGTTCAATACATTTTTGCCTTTTAATCTAAGGCCAAACCTAGCCTCGCAACCTGATCTCTTGAGCTTCAGTTTGACTTCGCCGCGAGAATCAGTCCAGAGAGGAAAGCAATCCTTTCAATTCTGTCCGGTAAATCTTAATGTGTGTCCAATCAGTGTCGTACTGGTAGGTTTACAGTAGGTGTTACGACAGCGAAAGCGACTGGAAAACAAGAAGATAGACAGATTGTTCATCCAATCACCTGCAAAGTATTTTTTGAAAGCGCCTGCCCTTTTTAAAGCGTTTCAATGGACAGCTCTCCAGATGGTTGTGTGCATAGAACTAGATTCTTTGCACACAACCATGCTATGCATTCTATGTGTTCTGTAATAGCCATTAGGTTAGGTCAGGTTAAGCAAAACTCTCTAAGAATGAACCCACTTTTTCAAATGATATCTTACCTCACTAGGCCTACACTAAACTGACAGCATTATTGATTTAACAATAGACCAGCCATGGGCTAGCTGGAGGTAAAATTAAAGACAGGGTGGAATCAAGTTAGGCTCATATTCCCCTGTATATATTTTCTTTGGAGAAACGTGAGAAATTTCCCACCCATGTACTTTGATTTGGCCTCTTACCTTAAGAGCGGAGTGGAGTCAGACACCGTTTTGATTCAGACTCCTTAAATGTTAATGTATCAGTGTTGCAAGGTATGCCTTTAATTAAGAAGCAGGCTTAAAGCGCTTTTTCTTTTTCTTCTTTCTTCTTATTCTTAAGCCCTTGGCTCCTCTAGGAACCATAGGCCATTGACAAATGTCCTCCACTCAGTTGGTTAAGCCCACGCCCAGTCATTTCTGCCTGGGAACTTCTTCTCCAGCTGTTCCTGAAGTTAGCTCTTTTTCTTTCTCCTTGCAGGTTCCACGGAATAGACAGGACAAGTGTGTGGTGGGTTTTCTAAGTGTGTGTCTAATCCAACTTCACTTTCTCTTTCAAATGTTTAAGTCAATATGATTCTGGCTTGTTGTTTTCCACAGGTCCACATTGCTTATTTCTCTCCACCAGATGTTTAATATTCTCCTGAGGCTGATGTTAATGAATGTTTGTGGCCTGTTTTTTATGTGTTTTGCTGTTCCCCATGTCTCTGATCCACATAGCAACATCTGCTTCACATTTGAGTTAAAGAATCTTGGTACTGATTGACGTATTTTGAGCTCCAGATCTTCCTGAGCATGTTAAACACCACCCTAGCCTTATTAATCCTTCTATTTATGTCGGCCTCTGTCCTTCTGGAGGGAAGGTCCTTTCACACAATGCGCAATTTATTTGAGCCTCTGATTTGCCAAATCAATGGAATTATTTTAAATGTATTCGACTAAATGACAGCATACACAGAAGTTTCCAACTCTCGCATAAAGGTTCATTTTTCATAGGTTCAAGCAATCACAAAGAATCACTGATGTCACATGAAAATGGCTAAACAACCGATTATTCAGATTCTGCAGAAGTTGGTTAATATATACATTATATAATTACGGCCAAAAAGTCCAAAAGCTAAGAAAACATATGGGAAGGTATTACTGCAAACCTTGTATATGAATATGGTAAGTTAACATTTTAACTTATTTGAACTGGGTGGGTCACTGTCAAACTGAAATATGCTCCTTTTTGTTTTTTGGCAGCTGTTATTCCAGACGCACTTGGTGTACAATGGCCATTATAGTGTTGATCTACAGCACCGTGAGCTTGAACCAATTCAAGCTATAAGCTAGTCAAGTGCATCGCAAACATTTCTCCCAGGACCCCTTCCCACTGAAAATGTAACAAGATAGATAAAAAAATGGGTTAAACTTGATTAAATATATACTGTATTTTCTAATGTTTAAAAACTAAATGACCCTGACCTGACCTTTGAGAACCACTTCACTACTCCATTAGGTTAAACTGAGCTGTGGATGCTGTTTTTTCTATTGGTCTCTGTTCTATGGACCATGTCTACAGTACACACATAAACGTGTTTCATAGGGATGCTCGGCACACAGCCCACCCTCCCACATGGCCAATGGCAATCTCTCTCTCACCCCCTCCCCGAAAGCAAAACACACACTCTGCTGTTTCACATAGCAATAAAACACAATGAGCTGCCTTAAATGTACCGTTAAGTGGGAGATCCACGGCTTTGAGAATTGTCCATGTAGGGAGACCCAGTAAGAATTAAGGGTGTTTAAAGTCCTTAAGACACATTTGCAGAGGCAGTGGGACCGTGTGTTGCTACTTGCTACAGAGGCTTTGAAGTGTCATATCTGAGAAATGGAGCTCTTGCTCAGACAATGAGAGGGAATGTGGATGAGTAAGGATTAGCAAAAAAGCATGTGTGCATTAGTGTGTGTGTGTGTGTGTGTGTGTGTGTGTCTTTATGGATTAGATCCCACATAGAAAGGAGCTTTGTCTCTGCTTGAGCTGTTATCTGTGTGCAGAGAGACACTCTCCGTCATGTTCATACAAAAGGATAGCAAACAAAAACGGTGATTTCTTACTCTTCCATAAACACGAGAACATTAACACAAACAGCCAGCACAGAGTCACTCGTATGGCTCCCACACGCCTGCCCACCCCCCCCCCCCCCACCCATCACACACACACACACACACACACACACACACACACGCGCGCGCGCGCGCGCACAAATCCACACAGCTGTCAGTAAAGCAAGGCGCGTAATCATGCGCTGTGTGAAAACAAATTGAAAATCACTGGCGAGTGTTTTCCCCTGAGCAGGGAGGGAAAAATGCAGAGCAAGGCAGAGCATGGCGAAAACAAAGAGCGGAGAAGGAACGACAGCGTGAACGCACTGGTATGTGTGAGAACGCAGAGAGAGTGCCACGATGGATTGAGCTGTGTGTCTCCAGTGTGAGTGTGCGTGTGCGTGGGTGTGTGTGTGTGTGCGGGCGTGCATGTGCGTGTTCTCCAGATCTGCTGAGTGATGTGTTCATGAGGAGGGCCTGAGGGAAGCATGGAGGTCCCACACCAATTCCAATACACAACCTGTGACAAGAGCAACCTAAGCAATATCCTGACTCCTAATCCAACGGCCAGAGTGAAGAAAAACTCCACATCATTTAAAGGCATTTAAACAAATATAAAAATACATTAAAATATAAACATGCTGTGACCTTGTTAACCCAGATGAACTTTTTAAGCCAAGGGCTCCTCCTACAGTATATAACCTGTGACAGATGTATTTTAAGATTGTGCACATATTTAGTCTAATTGTGCGCTGACTATATATACACACTAATATATATACACATACATACATACATACATACACATACAGTATATACATGTGTGTGTCCCCTATGCTGAGCTCATGGCTGCTGAGTGGTGCTGCTGTAAGCAAAGAGTAGATGATTGACAGTTCTGTGACAGACAGCAAAGTGGAGGGGAGGACCAAAGCAGCCAGTCAGTGGATGAAGAAAGTGCTTCAGTCTCGCGCTTTGGCCTCCCGTGACACACAGACAAGCAATAAGCTGTGATGCGTGGCTGGCTGACAGTACCTGTCGTAGTATTCCTCCTGATAGCTGTCATAGTCCAGGTCCAGCTCAGATCTGTGGAGAGGTGGACAGAGAGAGAAAAATATGGGAGGGAGGTGAGCTGACAGCATTTACAGATATAGAGGTGACTCAAAGGTTTGCCTGTCTGCACAATGACTAATGGAGTAGTTATCCAGTCGTGTACAGCTTCTAGATGTCAGCACAAACACATACAACACACACACATGCGCACAAACACACAACAAACAGGGTAATTAACTGTTTTTGCTAGTTAGTGTGTAAATATACAAAATATTGTGAGGACATTCATTTGCATGTGTAATGTGATTTAGCAAGGCTAAATGTAATTGTGGGGAAAGTAATTGCACGAGTCACATACGGTAATACATGTGTGGAGCAGGCATTAACAATGATGGCAACAGCCATCCATCCATCCATCCTTTAAATTACCCGTTCTCATTCTATTCATTTTGTTGTTTTGTTAATATGTTCTCTAACACTAATGCTTACTATGAATTAATGTCCATTCATCACTAACTCTTATTTTAATTGGTATTAGAATTAGAATTTAATGGTCACAGTAACATCTGTTCAAGCACTTAGATTACTGGTTGAAAACACTGTACACACCTATATGAAATATGATTAAAAACATTTTTTTTTACAGCATTTGTCATTCAGGCAACAAACCTTGGTCAATCAGCAGCAGTAGAAAAGAAATTACCAGATGTGCTATCTTTGTATTTGACATACTGTAATTCACCATATTCTACTTATCGGAGTTAATCGGCTTATAAAATCACACATGAATTCACTGCGTGGCATAAATGCATGGGGTTGATGTTATAAATGCTGGTGAGTAAAACATTTGGCCTTAGCAGGGCTAAAAATACCAATCACATTTCACTCTCAACTGTGTGTTTCAACTGGAAGGAATTTGCCCTTAGTGAGATTTAGCCAGCTGGAAAAAAGACACTGTTGTGGAAAATCCATAGGAAATAATTTTCCTTTATACACAAAAACCAACAACAGGAAACAAAGCGGTGGTACTGTATATTTATGGTCGCTTGCTAGTCAGAAGTGCTGCAAGGCATTTCTGTGTGCCAGTGTGCAAGTGCACGTGTATGTAGGCTGATGTGTACCTGTGGTTAAGTGAGTGCAGAGCAGGTAAAATAGATGAGAGCAGCAATGCTAAGCTAAGTATAGAGGGATGACAATTTAGGTGTGTTAGACCTCAGCATGTCTGCTTGGCTGGTAATGATGCCTGTTGCTGTTCACCTTTATCCTGTCTTTATCCAACTCACTCTCACTGTCAGTCTCAATTTACACTGCTTTCCTTTTACTCTTTACTGTGTTTATTTCGCTTTCCTTCTCATTTTTCCTCTTCCTGTTGTAGTGTTAATCCATCTATACTGATATCTCAACATAAATCAATTCATGGTTATTAGTTATTTATCAGAAACATGACTCCAAATCCTCTAAATTGAATTAATGATATTAACTATTACATCACAATCAGATCAGACATGATACAGTACATCAATGGGGCAGTTTGGAGATCATTTTCAGGTGGCCGTGAGATTGTTTCATCAGTTTTTGAGTGTGACGTGTGTGACCAATATACAATGGTGTACAAAAGCTCACATCTTATCCGATACTTTTCTTCCACCTTCTGTTGCTTCTAATGACAATGCAATATCGCCTCACTCATGCTGTGGCATAAAACAGGTTGGGGAAAAAGAAATGGAAAGAGATTAACATCTTCAAAATGTGTCTCCAGCAGTCATATGCTTTCTGCCTCTCCGTGGGAGATGTGCGTTTCTCAGCTGCTGGCTTTTCTGTAAATGTACACTATGATCTGCAGCAGGGGACTAAACAGAGTTGCTCGTGATGCGTGTGACTGCACATGTGCACAAATGTGGGCCCTACCTTCTGTTTCACTTTCAGTTTAGAGGTTTGAGGTTTCGAGGGCCTGCATACGACCAGAAATTACAGCACAACCAATGACGTGTTACACTGCACATTTGCTATAACTGCTATATACAGTTTTGCTGTGTTGTTGAATAACTTCTGCTGTTTTGTTTTAATGGAGAAGGTGTATGTTGTTGTTTGCTGACTTTCAAATGGAACACCGCCCTGCCAGCTGTATGTGTGTGTGACATTTTTGCAGTTTTCAGGTTTGGAGTAACACCAAGCAAACATACTGGAGTAACTAAAACTACATAAAGTTTCACACAAAAAGCCAGTAGCAATTAGAAGATAAAGTCTGTTAGAGGGTATTCTTAATATTCATTATTTATAATAACTATAATTTAATACCATATACAGTATTTAAGTGGTGATGATTAAGTGTGAACTATAGTATTTGCTATATCAAACTATATATTGAACTATATAACTATATATTGAACTATAGCAGTATTATGGTTTTTCCAGCATGTGTTTCGTTGTATATTGGTTTATCTTATGTTACATACAGGACTTATAAAGGTCAGAAAGATAAATGGCACACAAACCAACATTGCCCATAGAGGGCATTTTTGAGAGGTCATTTTGCCCTTTCAACTACATCAGTCACCAAAAAGAAGGTCATTGGTTCATGAGTGCTTCCACTGATACACACAGACTGAGAGAGGGAGAGAGAGAGAGTTTTAGAAGAAGTACATCATTTATCAATAGCAGTATAATGTAGCAAACACCAGTGGCACAACATTGGTACTGAAATGTTTTTGTTTTATGCTGTAGGTCTAATTGAGCATGCTGTATGTTTACAGCTTAGCTCCAGTCACCGAAGCTGACCATTCTTTATACGATTATTATTTAGTCAAATATCATTACATGAGTCATAAAATGGCCCAGCCCTTCATTCACAGTGGCATACAAAAAGCTATAGAAAAATAAAGAGTCTCCCCTCTCCTCTCTTCAGTAATGTTCTTCTCATCAGTGTAATTGTGTGTGCTTTTACTGATCTGTGTTCATCAAGCTGTAAGGGAACAAATATTGGCCATATCAGCGGTCCAATCATATCCTGTGCATATGCCATGGAGTGCTAGGGCAGGTTTTGTTTCCAAACAATCACCACATCTGCTGATTATCCTGTCTACCACACATTCAGACTGTTGATTCAGTCTTATTCCTGTGTTGAACTAGTGTTTTGCTCTCACTTGTCTATTTCTTTTCATCTGCCTGTATTTAGTCTCTCCCTCTCTCTGTCTCTCTCTCCAAGATAAAACCCATGTTGATAAAATCCATCTCATGTACCTCTGATGAATACTAATACTTCGCTTCCTCATATAAGAACAAGATGAGGTGCTACAAGTCATTATCAGTCATAACATGGTCCTCCATCAGCTAGCTTGACAACTGACATCACTGCAGGAGGAAATAGACTGGATACCGGGAGCAATCTATAATGATCGCACATATCACACAGCTGCAAGCAAACCACCGGCTAGGGACACATCAAACTACTCAATGGTACAGTATAACTGCGATGGAATATGTTTACATACTGTATAACGGGAAAAATAGAGAAAAACAAATGCAAGAGAAAGCAAGAGAGTGCATATGCTGGTGATAATTATGATAATGATGATGATGATTATAGATAGCATGATGACAGCAATGATGAAGAAGAGGAAGAAGAGGGAGGATTAAGGGCGTGGGGTCAGATGACCTGTCTTCAGTGAACACTGTTCTCCTCTCCTGCAGTCTCATGAGAGCTTGGGACTCTGGGGGCTAATCTAGTCTCTCTCTCTCTCTCTCTGTCTCTTAATCTCTCTCTTCTTTCATTTAATCACTGTCGCTCCTGCTCACTCCATTTTACACTCAGTCAGCTGTACTCAAGCACACACAAATGCTATCACATTTTAATACAAACAGACACTCACACACCAACGTATAATCTATTAATCTATATTTCACTCAATTAAACCTAATCAGTGGCATGTTATTTGCACACATGTCACAGAGCATAACAAAGCATGCCCTAAAGAAAGGTCACAATTTTCACAGTAGCTCACCATTTAAGCTGTTCTCCTGTCCCTTCTGCTTTGTGCTCTCACACAGACACAAGCGCACACACACACACAGTGCAATCAAAAAGCAAAGCGTTCCACCGCTGTCCTGAGGGAGATATAACCTTTGACAAAGAGTGTCTTCATCGCTCCTTGTGATGGCGAAAAAGCTCCCACTTAAACACTTGAGCACACAGCTGATTCAATCAATGACAAGTTCAGGACAGCCACCGATCAATAACACATCACCATGTAATCTGCTCCCTGACATCCATTACTGCCCGGCCCACTGGTTAGCATCATAGGGACTAGGGATGGTGGGCTGAACGTTGGAGCAAGGGGTCCCATGTGGTGGAGAGCCAGTACAGTCATAACAACCAATTTTAAGAGGTAGGGGATTTAGATTGACTGCAGCCACGCTGTCTGACAGGTGCTAAACACCGCTGCATTGGCAAAGACAGGCTTTGGTTTGCAGCATGCTGACATATCAATGAGGCATTAAACGAGAAGTACAGTGGGAATATCAAAGATGCAGCACAGGGTGTAACAAAGAATTGAAAAAAGTTTGTTCTCAATACAGTGTACTGAAACAAATAATATACAGAACTGTATGCATCTCTGTTATGTGTGCCCCCTGCTGGTGGTTGAGGGCTTGGCGCCTCGCTCTGCTCGTCCTGTATTTCTCTTGTTTGTCTCTCTTTGTCTTATTAGGGGTGGCCATGCCCAGCAGGACCAGGTGGACTGATTGACTGGTGATGACGCTTCTATTTAAAGGTGGAGGCTGCGACTGGTTCAGGGCCAGACATGTGTTGCTGCAGCCCAATGACGCACTTCTGATGACATTTATTCGGAAGTTTGTTTTCTTTGAGGGGAGGTCCTGGAGTCCTGTTTTCTGTTCTTAGTGTAGTTGTTGTTGTTTTGGTTAGGTTATTAGGTGATGAGTGTCACTGGAGTCCGACGGCCCATTGCGTGGTTTGCAATAGGCCGTCGGACCCCAGTTACATCTCTCAAATATCTCATCTCTTTACATCTCTCAAATCCTACAGCAGCTTTAAAAACACTGGTGTCCACTAAAGCCACCTACGAAGGCCTTATGCCCTTGAAGATGTCTTAGCTTTTGATAAAAGGACATTAAAATAATAGATTTGGTTATTTCATCCAAATTATCACCATTATTCAATTCAGCAGTGAAATGGTTAATTTTTTAATACATTGCCTGACCAATCAACCTTCTCAAAGCCAGGTTATTTGAGTACTCTGTACCTTTAGAGAAGGCTCTCTTAATCAAGCTGCATGACACTCACAAAGTGACAGGAAAATCGTCAAATCAAATTTTGATTTGTAGTATACCAGAATTTCTACTGTGTCTAAAAACCTCAAATCCCAGAGGCTCAACAACTTCTTTCACTCCCATGTGTGGTGCTACATATTAAGGCTATGTCAAATGAACCAAAGAAACTAGCATAGAAAGATAGATTTTTTTACAGAATATCCTCAATCTAGTGAGTGTGATATACTGCTATTTTAATGTTGAAAGATTTTGTTTGAGGATTTTGGTTGAGAAATACAGTGGAGCCCGAAGGTTCACTACCTGTTCTCTATTATCTATTCCTCTCCTAGGAGACATACTCCTATATGCCCTTCTATCTTTCCCACTATTGGTATCATTCATCAAAATCTCTCACTTGATATCTCAACAGTCAAGACAAGAATATGATCAAAAACTACAGTTCAAGATGGCTATTTTGTCCTCATAATTTGACATTTCATAGTTTAGGACTGTACTGTATCTTAACAGATCTTATTATATAGAAAAACATCCCCACAGAATGTGTTATACTTCCATATTCAAAATTAAACTGAATAGGTTTGAGAAGTACCAGGAATAATGAATGTTTTAAAAATATAAAAGTGGAGGAGATAGAGATAGACAGCAGAGAATGACACAGATTATCCTACAGCTGTTAGGGTGTGGACATTCCACAGAGGTCTCATCTTCATTTGTAATGCTTTGCCCAGACTAGGCATGGTGGAAGATGGTTCCCCTTTTGTTTTGATTAGCTAGCTAGTCGAAGAATTAAATAATGAATTATTTTCAGAACTAAAGCCAGATAAATAAATAATGGAAAGAATTTGACTGTTTCTTGTTGTACAATACACATCAATTTATACAGCTAATTAGAAGCTCAATGCTACTGTTTCCCACTGAGACATGGTGCATCCTAGTTAGTCTATAACGATTAATCCTTTATGTCACCAGTGCAGCAAGGCTTTGTCCATGTGTGGGCAGGCTGGAACACATTCAAAGCCCACTGAAGAGACTCGCTGTCCAGTAGAGTCAAAACTAATGTGACAGATACATTGGTGCCTCAAACATGCCCACTCCCAGCAGCTAATTAGGTGATTCCCCATGCTTGTTTTTGTGTTTGTCAATTAGTTTAAGAAGAGCATAGAGAAGAGAAAAGAAATGTATTCTTTGGCGAGCGACCTGACTGTTCAAACACTAAAATAAGCATAATCTGCCTTTCAAATCAGAACTAGGTTACTGGTGTTTACTGTGATTAGAAAGCAAAGGCTGTTATTCTAATTGCTCACTTAGGCCTCTTGCACGAGAGAATTTGAATAAATGAATAAAAACTGTTTCTTTATCATTGCAGCAACACTTTATATAATTCAATGATATCAGATGAATAGCTATTGGAAAAACTCTCCCTTTGAAACCAAAGTAGAGGACCAAAGTATGCAAAAATAAATAACTAAACATCCTAAGCAGAGAATAAATTGTATGCTTTAGTGTGGCATGGCAGTGTGCTATTTCTAAATGTGTGCCTATGTGTGCTTGCATGACAATATCAGCATATATGTGTAGGCATCCATGCACAGTGCATGCCTATGGATAACAAGGCATAACATTAACATACAATGAATTGTGGGCACCAAAATTGAAAGCAATGTTTGGAAAGAGATAAGTTAAATTCCTGCCTACCTACAGTACAACTCAGGACCTAACAACATGTATAGGTAACTAAATCTTTCTCAACAGTTATGTACTCTGTAACTTTTGAAGGAGAAACTTGCTCCACAACAACAGGTAGCTGTAGTGAAGTGTGGGCTGGATAACCGAATGTTTACTTGCAGCACAAATCACTAGAAGTTACCACTGTATCAGATTGATGTAGCATTGTGTGCATGTGTGTGGGTGTGTGCGTGCTTGGCTTCTCTCCAGAAGGAGCAGGAGCTTTCGCCCTGTGTCATTCATTACGGTTTTGGGATCTGGCAGGCGACAGTAATTGGGTTTCAAAGATGAAAAGTAGTCATTAGGATACTTAGTGGTAATTAGCTACATTAAAGGTGACATCTGACATCTACCATGGTCACAGAAGATGCACCCCCTACCCACTATCAACACTTAAGACAGTACAAGCGACATCAAGACACCGCCTCAGTGTCCCCAAACTGTCTATTTTATAATGAACTTTAATGCAAAGCTAAAATGTTGGCAGAAGCTGCCTTGTGTAATTAATCCTTTCAGCCCTTTCAACTCTGTCCTGCCCCAGTGTCTTCTTCATCTCCTGAAGCGAACTCCAGCATTAAGTGCCCAGATGCTCAGCTACATTAAAAGGTGTGAGTATATTGGCCACTCAAGACGGGTAACAGCACTCTCACACAATAATGCGTATATTTACGTGCACATAAAAAATCCACTATTATTACAATATTCCAAATCTGTTATCAGTCAGCATATTATGTTTATTCCTTATTGCAAATGTTGCATTTTCTGATTAAAGGTCAGGTAAGTGAAGAATAGATTGTTGATATTTGACCATTGGCTGTGCAGAAACACCAGATTTTCTTTCAGCGCACACAGAACAGAAAGCTAGCGGATGTTAATATTCACTGAATTTCACTTTTTTTTTAAATTATTTGTACAATCTCCACCTTGGGACTATATGGACATGTATACAGCACATTTGAAATACGCATCTCATTTGGGGTTTACTGCAATGTACGTCACACGGCCTCTTGCCTCTAGCCATTCCACTTTTTCATATTTTGAAACTTGACTGCAGTTTGAAAAGAAGTAAAATTCCTCTGTAGGGCAGTTAAGTTACTTAAGGGTAACCATATGACATACGTCATGGAGGTATTTTACGTTAAATCGCCATATGCATAGCTGCATGTAACAGAAATATTAGTGAAAATTTCATTTTCATTAGCCATTTAAACTGAGAATGAATATTGTCTTTTTCAGAAAAATGACAAAGACCTGAATATTTTTTGCATGCAGCTTACAGATAATGTATTGTCCTTTGGCAATCAACTAGTTATAGTTTAATGTAATGTTAACAACACCCGAAAAAGTTAATTGTACCAGCCAGTGTAACTCAGGAATATGTAGACAGATGCAGAAATGTAAGAAATACTAATTAAAAAGTAGCCTATGAGGTTATTGGTATACAATTTGTGCCCATTTCCAAGAGTCAGTCCACAGACAATAGGGCTACCTCACATCTTAAACAAGGAAGCAGTTAAACGTTTGAGCGATGCAAAAGGCAAATAATAAGGTGCCAATCAAGGTACCACCCTGGAGAGCTGTGTTAGGTTTAGCGGTGATCGACAGGATTGACATTTGCTGAGTCAAGCTCTGACTGTACTAGACTGTGATTCCCATTGGTAGAAAACTCATACTGAGCTGATATGAGCCCTCTTCAGTCAACAGTGTTTTGCTTTACAGTATGGGGAGAATGGGGAGAGGAACTGAGAGATGGAAAGGAGAAAGAGATCCAGGGAGAATGTGGAGCTACTGCAGTGTATTTAAAACGGAACAGGAAAAAAGAGCTGGCATTGCAGACAAATAAACATTAGCAGATTTTTTTTTTTATTGTGACTCAAGACTAATGCAGCAGAACAGAACAGTTCATGCCTTTTGGTTGTATATTGTCTGGAAAGGGTAATTTCTGGATCCCTCACAGATAACTCCGTATGTTTGTGTCTGTGTGTGTGTGTGTGTGAGTGTGAGAGAGAGATATTTGAAGGGCATTCATTAGTAGGCACCTCAAGTCTGTTTGTAGGAATAAATGGAGTGTGAAGCTGTAGGGAGGTGACTTTATAGGTGTGTGTGTGTGTCAGGCCCATAGAACTATATAGGTCAGGCCCCAGGTCAATGAAAGTATGACCTTTTTTCAGTGAAACATTAATCACTTTAAAATAGTCATCAGAGAGCACGTGCAGCAAAGGAAGCATGTCCTGGTCCAAATCCTGCTGTTTCTTTCCAGCCAAATAGATTCTAAAGCATTCCATCTATGTGTGACTATACAGTTAGGCCTAATGCATACAATATGCAGTATGCATGCACATAGTGTTTACGTGTGCATGTGTGTGTGTTTCTTGCTGCAACAGCAGTCTGGTGTAGTGCTGCACTCTGATAGGGTCAGTGACACACTAGCCTCCGGGCAAGTGGTCACACACTAGCACACACACACACACACACACACACACACACACACACACACAAACAGCCCCAACTCACTCTATGCAGTCTGCTCACCCCCATTACCTCTGTGCTGACGGAGAGCTTTTCCAGGCTGGACCAGAGTACAGGGGGGCTCCCGCTGCCTTCCAAACGCTGACATGCTCAAACACACCCCATCCCTCCTCTTCCTCTTCCTCTCTTAACCCCCCGCCCCCATCTCCCACCCCTGTGTTGCTTTACCCTCTATCTCTGTGTCACTCGGCAGGTTTCTCTGTCACCAGAATGAACTTGGCATTTTTCTCTCACTCTCCCTCTCACTCTCTCTCTCACTCTCTCTCTCTCTCTCTCTCTCTCTCTGCGTTCCGGTCTCTGGCTGGGCTTTGTGAAGCTACCGTCAGCTTCAATCTAGTGAGCTGCATAGCGCCTGGAGTTAAAGGGATACACTACAAAGTCCACAATCCCTCAGGAACAGAAACGGCAAACTGATTGAAAACAACATTTGCCACAAGAGACTTTAATCACAGGCTGTGATGAACTGGAGACTGAAAAGCGCTGGCTGTTGGTTTGCTTTATTTTCCCCAAGCTTGTAACAAGAACATTAATTGTTTTTAAGAAAGACTGCAATAAATGTGAGAAGTTTGGGCCTCTGAGTGTTGTCATGGCTGATAACTGTTAATAAGCATTTCCCCCTTGCTTGTTGTGGAGCACCTGGGTAAATTCAACAACCATGAGAAATAAAAGCTTTCAAGAAACGTGTGTGCCCGTGTCTGCGTGTGTGTGTGTGTGTGTGTGTGTGTGGAGGGGTGGAAGAGGGGAGAAGAGGGGAGGGTAGGATTGGGGCTGGTGCCTCTGAACAGCCCTGAACACTTGTTTATCTAGTTTCATTTTTATTTGTAGGGAGGCAGGTTTCTCCCTTGCGCTGGCTGACTGTCTAAATGCTAGCGAGTATTGATTGTCCTTCCTCGGGCGTTTTACAGAGCCTTGCTGAGGACAGATTAAATGTGTTATAAGTCATTAAGTGCTCCAGGCATCACATCTCACCTGTCTAACTCAGAACCTATCAATATGTAGCTGTTTTATTTTGCCTTTAGGTGTGTACTGATGACTGGATGTTGTGAGCGTTTGTGTGTGCGAGAGTGTGTGTGTGCGAGAGTGTGTGTGTGTGTGTGAGAGTGTGTGTGCGGTGTAACTTAAACACCATACAAATGGCACTTTTATACGCTGTGCTTTGTCATATAGCGGGTGTTGCGCGTCAGTGTGTGTTTGTGGGGGCACGCGTGGCGCCTGTGAGCGGCCTCATGCGTGCGTGTCAGGGTGTAAAAGAGGGGCACAGGCGGGCTGGTCCCCTCGTCGCCCCGGAGGCCTCAGAGCCCATTTCCCGTTGTGTGGTGTGATAAGTTTCCCTGTCAGATCCTCCCAGCACCACTATATTTCTGATAAGCTCTGCTGCTAGTTTTCCCAACCTCTGGCACAGAGATCAATTTGAGATTGATTCAGAATGCCCTGCTGGGCCGAGCGGGAAGATCAATTTGAGATGGATTGTTCACGCCAGGGGGCCAACCAGCACACAGTGCAGTCTCCCCCGCCACTTCCCCCTTCCTCTTCCTCCTCACCCACCCTCCCACCCCAACACTCACATATTGCAATTGCTGTTATTTCTCTCTCACTCTGCCTTTATGCCTCTCTGTTGTGTTCCTCTGATCTACCCTCTCTATGGTCTCACGTGTGATGTGTGTTGTAGCTTTAGGTTACAGCTTGCATTGATCTGTGTTTTGTTCCTTCTCGTGTGTGTGTGTGTGTGTGTGCGCCTAGAGCTGTCCCAGCTCGCGCACGACAGACAGTGAGGATGGGATGGCTCCATTAGCTGAGGGACCAGAGTGATAAGCCTGGGGCAGTGAGGCGATAACACATCTGGCTGGGTAATGCACACGGACCACAGAGAAGGTGGGTATAAACCCCTGGCCTCCATCAATAGCCCCACACCGTATATGGGACGTATACCAACACAGCATGCATGCATGCATGCAGACACACGCACACGCGCAAAATGGAAATTGAATTTCCTTCTTTCAAGTTATGAGATCATAGCTGTCCTTGCCACCGAGCCCCAAAGCTACAGCAGCAGCGTCCGTATAGCTCTGGCTCCCGACCTTATCTCTCCGCAGCACCAATCGTCACGCCTGCAGCTACCTCATCATTTACACCCCCCCCCCCCTCCCGTTTCCCAGCTCTCCATCCTCGCCTGTTCCCCCGGCACTTCACAGACCCCGGGGATGGTCCCGGATGCGGTGGATACAGGCCGACCTTTCTCCCCCCCTGCAGTACATCCACCTCTGACTGCACTGACCTTTACCTACAGTACGGCGCCTGTCAGCCCCCAGAGGAATGAGACCGGGGCGTGAAAACGTCCACGCCTTCATCTGAGAGCATGGAGATGAGGGCAGGAGAGAGAGAAAAGCAAGACTGAGAGAAAAAAGAAAAGCAGTGACACTGAAGCGGTAGGGGCGGCACGCGACAGCTATCGGACGAGATTCCTTTGTGTGCCGAGCTTCAACACGCTGCTTTGTGCCCTTTAAACGCTCTGTTTTATAGCCTCTCCCCCAGGTTACTGTACAACATGTGGTCTATCATGTCTCAGATAGGACGTTATCACCCGCTGCTCCTTGCAGTGGCAAATGGAGAACTCATGGCCTGGTGTCTCCAACCCCACAGCCCCCCCATCAGCCCCCTTGAGCCTATGACAGATGGGTCTGCTGTATTATTACGCCCCTCACCACCACCCCCTCCGGTAATTAAAACAGATGACGGAATATTAGAAGAATGGAGCACACGGGGAACACAGACTAAAATACCCAGGGCCAGATGCTCTGTGCAGCAGGTCAAAGCTCCCATGCTCCCATGCTCCTCTCTTTTTCTCCTTACTCCTGCTCTCTCCCTCCCTCCATCTCCCTCCATCACACACACACACACACAAGATGCTAAATGGAGCAGACAATACTAATCACTCTAATGACCGGAACACAAACTGGCCGTTGAGCAACTGGATCAATCTTTTCACTTTTTTGTGTGAATGGTGCATGGTAAACAAACCAAAAACAAATGGAGTGTACCTTTAATAGTGAGTCAGAAGTCTGGAGGAATGGAGGAAAGAGAAGTCATTATTTTACTTCAGTAGATTTATGTTCTACTTAACCGCTACTGCTCTGTTAACCATATGCAGGACGTGTTGACACACACACACACACACACACATCAGAGACTGCTCATCTTGCACCTGAGCCCCCCTACATGGGCCACACAGTACAGTGAGCTTCGCTGCAGGTGCACTGAAGCGCTGCGAGGCCGAGGATGTAGCATCTGGCCTGTGGAAGCTCTCCCTCCCTCTCTCTCGCTCTCTGTCCCCCATCTCTCTGCCTTCCCTCCCCACAGCTGGGCCGTGCCAGGACGGAGGAGACCCTCGACAGCCAGGGGCCACGGAGCAAGAATGATGACAAAAGCCGTATGCTGTCAGGTCATGGTAGACCAAGCCTGAGGGGACGCACGTGAGAGAACGATGGGGGGGGGGGGGGGGTGCTATATGACTAGGGTGACCAGCTAGAGAACATCTGGACCTACAGTACAATGGAAGATGGAAGTACAGGTGAACATTTTCATTAGAAAGAAATTCTAAACCAACTTTGCAGCTACTGTAATTGTAACCAATAACTGTATTGCTCCAGCAGATACATAAGAAACATATAAACAAGTAAATGTTAACATTTACTTACCAGTAGTTTACATTTGCCATCTTGGTCGTATATTGCCAGTATGTTAAAGTTGAGCTAAAACATGCCTTGTGGGATAGCCTAATTAAAAGATTAACTGCTCATCACACCTGAGCCTCGCTACACAGGCAACACAGTACAGTGAGCTTTGCTAGAAGTGCACTGGTGCGCTGTTCTTGTCAAATGGGGTCTTATTAATAGAAGAAAAATACTACTTTAAAAAGGACGGTGCTAAGATCCATACATCCCAAGAAAAGAACAGGCTATCACAGGACAAATAGAAAGCACAAGTACAAATGTAAAACGTCAGGTCCCAATCTGAGGCTAATTTTAAATCAACCTCCAGTTCAAAGACAGAATACAGTTTTCATAATGAAGAGTACGATACAAAACTAGCTTGTGGGATAAGACATCTGGTACAGAAGGACACTGCTAGATTCCTGACTAATATTACAGTACCATACAAGTCCTAACCTCTTCACTGGCTGCCAGTTCATCAAACATGGAACATGAAGGTTCTCATGCTTGCCCCTAAAATAGTCTACGTGGACTGGCACCTTCTCATCTATCTGAACCAGAATGTACAATCTCAAGCCTTAAGATCAAAGTACAGTAGGCTTTTCAAGAAGAAATCAGCAGGATAGTCTTCTCACCCATTGTGCTGCTTTGGCCTCTAGAATTGTCCATGGTCTATCTGCATTTCTACCGGTAGTTGCTTCTTGTGTGTGGTGTTTTTATGCCTCTTTTTGTTGTTCTATATTGTCTTGTTAGTACATTGTACAACATTCTGCTTGCATGCTAACATTATGGTATTTTTCTTGTAAGAGTGTAATGCTAAGGTTTCTGCACACCACACACTATTGCACCCTAGCGGTCCTGAAGGGGTTGGACTCCTCCCTCTGTGGTCCATTCCCAAGGTTTCTTTGTTTTTGCCCAGTGAGAGTGTTGTTTGTTTCCATGTAAATGATGTGCCTGTGCAGCCCTTTGAGACTGTTATGTGATTAACGGTTATATAAATACACTTGATTTGACTTGACTTGATAGGGCAAGCAGGCCAGTAAAGTATTCTAGGCCAGGACAGTGGCAGAAAGGGCACTGAGGCCGCAACATCACAGGATGGGGCTGTTGGATTCTTCAAATACAGCTTTAAGGAAGCTGACTTGTAATGACTTACAACCTATAGCGTTGAGACCTAATGTTATAGTTTCACCTCGTGGCGCTACCTCCTACTTGACATCTAGTTATGCAAAGCCTCAGGACTCTCTCAGTCTGTTTATGTTTGTGTGTGTATAATGAGGGAACACTGGGTGTAGGAGGTGCGTGCCGACCTTGGTTGCATGCCGTGCAGTGTCTATTATGGTGGAATAGGAAAGCAACTCAACATTTGAACAGCAGTCAGCTGCTAGCTGCATGGAGAGTGAAACATGAAAAGGCAAGAGAGAGAAGGGAAAAGCCATGTGGGGAAAAAGGTTCAGCGAAGTTCTGTATGATGTGGGCGTAATACTCCCACTGCAAGTACTACAGCCGTTCCATATATTAGAGTGAGAGGAGCCCCACAGACAACAGGCACAGTAAAGATGGCTTGTGGATAGAACAACAGCACTGTCACTCAAGAGGCTAAGGCTCTGGGGAAATAAAACCAACAAAATTCACAATTGCAGCACAAGCGCAATTCATTCGCTTCAGTGAAACTTTGTACCCCACACTCACATCGAGTGAAAGGCAAATCCTGGAGAGAAATGGCATTAAAAATTAGACCAGTCCCACCCAACCCCCTCTCTTCACATCTACTGTACTACTCTTCCTCTGCTTTTAGCAGCTAACTCGCCAGACCGTTTCGTTATCATAGCAATGTACAGTCATAAACAGTCATGAGCTCCAGGAGAGAGCACTACATAAACAGATAAATTAAACACACTGACTGATAGAGACAGCACCAGTGGCTAAAATCGACAGCAGTCTACATGCACAGCTTGAGCATAACCAATAATAAATAATAATATATTGATTTGAAATTCTGTGATTCCGTGAATAAGAAGACATTATGAAATGAGTGAGAGGACACAGAAATATGGTGAGAGCAACAGAAAGAGGAGCGGGGTGAGGAGTGTGTGTGTGTGTGTGTGTGTGTGTGTGTGTGTGTGTGTGCGTGCGTGTGTGTGTGTGCGTGTGTGTGCTCATGATCAATCTGTGGATGTACCAGATTCATTTCACACTCACCCATAAGAGGTGCTGCTGGCTCGCTTGCTTGCTGTCCTTGAGCGGCCGGACTTCAACTCTCCACTCATGCTCATGTCTGGGGAGAACAGAAACCCCAGTGAACGCAGTATGGCTCAGCACGGAGCACAGCAACGCAGCAAACACACACACTGCCAAATAACAGAGGTGGGGATTCCAATCGCTCGATTTGGACTTGAGTCAGACTCATGTTCTGCTCCACTTGATGTATGAGGAGCTGTGCTTGAGACTATGTGGTTCATGTGTGTTAATGTGCGGGCGTGGGATTTAAATATGCGTGAGATTGGTTCTGACTTGACGTTTACATTAGGACTTGACTTGGGACTAGATCAACTGGATGCTAATGACAGGTGTTTGGACCTGACTGTGGTCTGTCAAACCACAAGAAATTAATCTCTTGGACAACTCAAAGTATCAATTACTTCGGCAAACTCCTCTGTTTGCAATCTGAGAGGCAGTGTTGGCTAAGTCTGCAAGGCGCAGCAATCATCAGGCATGATAATGACTAATGGGGCATCAGCAGCTGAAGTGGGCTGATTCTCTGGTACGTTTTCCTGTTTCTCACCGTCGGTGCCACCAACTGCCATCCCCGATCTGATTGAAGTCTCCATTTTTCCCCCCGACTGTCAGCATATATCAGAAACCTGGTAGAGCTTCAGACTGCACTCACAAACTAAAAAGACACAATACCTGCTCTCCCTCTCCATCTCAGTCTATGTGCCTCTCCATCTCTCTCCATCTCTCTCCATCTCTCTCCATCTCTCTCCATCTCTCACTATCTCTCTCTCTCTCTCTCTTAATGGCTAAAATGGCTCAATTATCCATAAGCCATCTTGATTACAGAATGTGCCAACAAGCTCAATGCTCATGCTGTGAGTGAGGTGACAGTGATTTATTGAAGGAGCAGGGGTATAGGAGGAGAGAAGAGGAGAGGCGAGGAGAAAGTGGCTATTCTGACATGGACAGATGGGAAGTGAATGAAGTGTGACCACACCAGCTGCACACACACTCACTGCATAAGTGTTGAATGGCTGGCAGCTACAATTAATTAAAAATGGGTATGTGGGCAAAAACTCACTGCACTACTTAAGACTGTACTTCTGCTTGTGTGTTGTGCAAAGTTAGGGCGGCTCAGAAGTACAGACCTGTGTTGCAGAGGTCTGTGTGTGTTAGGGTGCTAGGCCCTTGTCAGCACCTGTGCCTGCCCCACACACGCACAGAACTGCTGTAGAATACACCCATACCCCAACACTGCATAATATGCCTAGACTGCATTTTATAGACATTGAGGTATTCACTGTGCTAACTAAACTACATGCAGGAGGTGCTTTTTGTGAGCAAAGATATTTCAACTTGCCAAAACCTACCCTGCCCCACAGTGATTCATGGTCTATTGTGATACAAAAAACTCTCCTCTTCTAAGAGATCTAACAGCCAATGTTGACAGGCACATGCAGAAAGAGTGAAGGTTTATCATGTTGTGTTTTCTGAGCTGCATGATGACTGCATGATGAAGACATTAGAATGGGGTGGCTGGGAGCACAGTTGTCTCGCTCCACAGGGGCAAAGCTGACCTATTTTTACAGATGCACTTTTGTGTAATAATTCTCTTCCCACTGCTCTTCACTGTTGGTACAATGGTTTGTCAGCACATACTGTATGTGTATAGTACCCCACTTCACTAATCAACCACCCCAGCACGGCCTGTTTTTTCCCACCACACGTATAGAATAGTACATCTTAAATATTAATAGACTTACAGGGGCAATGCCAGATAACATATGCTAAATATAGTGTAACAAATTGCTATTTCATGCTATCTATTCCATGAAGCAAGAGCTGTCAGTTAAAAATAAAAATACACTTTTACCGACATTTCTTTTTTTTTAATCTTAATTAGTTCTTATGCACCCAGGGATATATTAAGCTATCTAAAAATGAAATAATAGTTTATACTGAATAAATACATTTTAAGTGGATAAATAACAATAACAAAAGCTATTGCTCAATCCTTGCTCAAAAGATATAAAGGATGCTAAAAAATGCTATACATGTACGTCCTTATAGATTAGTATCATAGCCACAAAATGGCTAGAATAGATGGCTTATTGTTGACCCTGTCTTAACATGCTTAATTGGAAACTGACCAAGAGATGACACATCTTTCAGTTTTAACTTATTTCAAGTGAGATCAGAATAGAGGAGCTCAACAGTTTTGCAATACTATATACATATGTCAAAATACCTTATTAATAACAATCTGAAAATACATATGTATGAACTTGTGTATGAATACACTTACATACAATATGTTGGTTGGGCCCTATACCACAGCGGCTGTGGTTTGGATGTGGAAGTTGAGAAAGACTGTCAGTAACATGTCTGTCAATGCAATTTATGGGGATCCATGGTGACACCAAGGTCACATGAAATCAGTCATAATCATAACCACAGGATTATCTATCTTAAACCCTCGCCATGGTCTACTGTGCTTTGTACAAAGAGCAGGGTGCATGCCAGATTGGGGTTTCAGAGCTACAGTGATTGCTTTTGTTCAAAGTTGTTTTCATCACACTACCTGAAAAATAGGATATGCAACAATAAAGACATGTAAAATATTTTTATTTTGTTTCAGAGTGGGCCGGGTGTTTATTATGATCTGAATTTAGCAAAGATCTAATCTGCAACCCATTTGGTTTGTACTGTAGCTCTTCAATTATTATTATCGTTGTCATTTACAATTTAAAAAGGCAACAGGAATGTGTGTTACCTATGTAACTCTTAAACCTTAAACTTGAAGTAGGACTCCTATTACGTATTGTCACTCTATACAAGCAAAACATATACATAATAATTACACTTGTCCAGTAATGCATGTAGGTTGCTGATTGTTATTTCCTAGAACTAATTAATAATCCCACTGCTAAAATAATCAAATGAACAGCAAGTGAAAAGATGAATAACTGAATAATAACTAATTAATGAATAGCAGAATCATTTGGTAAATTTGTATTAGACCTGGCCTGTCTTGATGAATGCTGGCTGGTCTAATGATTTGGTACTGTTGATGAAGTGTATTTGTTAAATAGTTCAATCATATTGCATATCACTTTTTTATTTTATTTTCCTATACCCACTGAATATAAGTCTAACTGACAGAGAACCATGGCTGTCAGTGCTATCATAATGGCTCCGCAATCATCCTTCAATAAGATATAAAATAACTAGCCTATTCTCATTCCCTATATTATGACCCGACGGTAAGAAATCCACCAAGGACTCGATGGTGATTGTTCCATTTCATTATGAGATCTTTGTAATGTGGATAGAGGTACTTCATGACATACCTGCCAAAATCACTGTTCTAACAGAATGCTTTTACTTATAATGACGTATGGCTGTTTCAACTACTGCTGACAAATGTACTGTAAGTCGCTTTGGTTAAAAGTGAATTTCATCACGAATCTATGAAATTTAAAGTGAATGTTTTATTCATTGGTCCCAGGCTGGCACACGCTCTGTAATGGGTATAGTACAGAGGGTTGGATGCATGTACCAAAGCATAGCCCTCCCGCCTGTGTGCATCTTGCTGATAGACACGGCTCTCTCTCTGTCACGCTGCTTTGAAAGCTACTTTCTCTCCTCCATGGCAGTCCGGCTGACCTGAGGTCAGAGCTAAACCCGGGCTACCGCGGCGAAGAGAGCGCTTATGTTTTCAAGCTCAGCAATAAATCCTGTGAATTCACCGGCATCACTGTCAAAATAATGGGCCGTGAATATCAACTTGACAGATAGAGCCATAGTCGGGGTAGATAAATATATACAAGGCAAGCAAATAGGAAAGCTAAGCAGAATACACATGGATAAATTACGCACAGAGACAGATACTTAGGTGTAACACAGTGATAGAAGGGGATGTTTATGCTGTATATCCAGGGACGGAGGGAGCCAATAATAATGTCTCTTGTGCTGGTGGCAATGTTTGCAGGGAAGAAAGAGCATTTCAGATGATGCAGGAGCTCATTTTTGGAGCTCCTGTAAGCCTATCTCTGACCTTCCCGAACCACCCAGAGACAATCTCCCAGCCACTTCACTTTCACTTCCAAGGCCATACAGCATCCACAGTAGTCCTATCACTTTACTTGCTATTCCAGTGGTTTCATAGCTTTGGCAGTGGAGTTGCCTCAGAACTATGCACTGATGCAGAGAAAATGCTTTAGTCTCCGTGCCTGCATGTGTTGCTCTCTGTTTAGAGATATGCAGCACAGGCCATGAATACAACTAATAGAACAATCAATCCTTTGGTTCTATAGGTGTAACAGCGTAATTAGACACTTAGAGATTGTTGACTAAATGGGGTTGTCTTTTTATATTGTATCTTAACTTGGAATAGCTCTAGAAGATTGCTTGCAGTATACTACACTATTGTAACACCTCTACAGTACCAGGCTGCAAGTTACAAGCAGGTACAGTATATGGATGGCCCTGCAGCCTTCACCCTGCCATTATCTCCGGAGCAAGGGTCAGGACACAGTTCAGCAGTAGGCTGGTGGTGTCAACTGTCAACACACTCGGTCATACAGTACACCGTCCTGTAATCCCAGCTCTCCCCCTCCCCTCTGCCGATTCGTCTCATGACTACGTCTGCCCAGTGCCCAGAGGTGCGTGAGCAGACATGATGAGCACGGTGGGAACGAGGGAGCAAGGGAGGAAAGGGGGAAGGCAACGTATTATTCAACTGGGGCAGGGACAAAGTGTGTGACAAAGGTTAAGGACCTTAAAAGACACAACAACAACAACAAAAAAACGAAGAAGAGAGAGGCAGAACTACAATTGAAACACTAGTGCTGCGCGCGCACACATACACACACACGAACACACGCAGGGATAAACCCTGATACTCACATCTGGGGCTGCGGTGTTCACTCTTGAACAGGGTCATATCAGGGACGGCAGACAAAGAGGGTGACTGTTGAGACCGAGCCAAGAGAATGCAGCTGGGAGATTCCTGCTTCTCTCCTGCAACTCTCTTTCTTTCTTTTTTCTTTCTTTCTCTCTCTCTCTCACGCTATCTCACTATCGTTCTTTCCTCTCTGTATGTGTCTCGCTGTTCTCACTGTTGTCTCTGTTTTGAGGCTGTCAGGGTGACTGCTGTGTTACTACTGAATCACCAACAAGCCCGATAGACGAGCTCCGGTAGGATGTACCAAATGTTTTGTTTTGGCAGGGGCGGACGGGGAAGAACTGGGCTGTTCCATTAACGGAGCAACTGGCGGGGGGATTGACTGAGTGTGCAGCTAGTTTCCCTCGGCAACAGGAGCTTGGACTGATCTTGGACTTGCAAATTCTAAATGAGTGCCCGTGTGTGTGTGTGTGTGTGTGTGTGTGTGTGTGTGTGTGTGTGTGTGTGTGTGTGTGTGTGTGTGGGTGTGTGAGTG
>JAODUG010000018.1:3731564-3742701 GCA_027564795.1 Aphredoderus sayanus | reverse complement strand
CCCCCCCCCCCAAAAGGGCATTGACAATCATGGTTTATTTATTGTGAGACAAATGAACGCGGCAGCTCTGGGGTAAATGGACTCCGCACAGACACAGGGGGTCTGTTAGGGGTTGAGGGCAGAAGGAGCTAGTGAGCCACCCTAATAGAAATGCGCCCAAGTGTGAACGAAGCGAGCTCAGGCCGTCCCGAGTTCGGTAAAGACAATGAGTCACCCACCCACAGTGGAGTGGAAGAGAAGATTTAGTAGCAGGACAGGAACCAGTGTGAGAGAGAGGAAGTTGGGAGGAAATGGAAGATATAAACGGGCTCTGCAGTGAAGAGACAGTCATGAAAATGGAAGCGAGAAGAGAGGCGGTGGGCATCAAAGAGCACTTTGTGTTTTGATGAAGGCAGTTCTCTCGTGGCCGTCAAACTCATCATCGTCAGAGTCCGTATTCATGGCGTCATCCCCCCACACTGTGGGTATACCGCGGTACGACACCACCCTGCTGCCCCCCAGACTGAAGGACCCTCTCAGGCCACCGCCCTCCAAGGAGGGCAGCTTGACGAGGGCCCCCGAGCGCAGCTGCAGCAGCAGGAAGATGCCGCCGAAGGTGAAGATGATGGCCATGCAGCTGAGCGTAGCCACGGTGACGGGCATGCTGGAGCTCAGGTCGGGATGTGCCACGCCGCCGCCCCCCGCCGCCGGCACCCCCGCTTTGAAGCCCCCCGGAGACTCCCGCTGCATCTGGTTGAGGTGCAGGCAGGTGCTGGAGGCGGTGTCCAGGGCGCTGTGGGGCGGGCAGGACAGACAGGCCAGCGGGCTGAGGCTGCTGCAGGTCAGGCAGGGAGCCTGGCAGGGCAGGCAGGTGGGGACGGAGGCCGGCTCCAGGAAGTTCCCCACCGTGTAGTTCAGGGGCTGGGAGCCGATGGTGTAGCCTGCAGGACATTCCTTCACACAGTCCTGCTGGAAGAGGTAGTAGCCAGCGTTGCACTCTGCGAACACACGGGGAGAAGGCAGGAGGGAGAAACATGTTACATTTTTAAAGAGACGGACGGACTTTTCACAGAAACATGATGGACACCTGCCGTGTGAAACCATCATGGCTCCACGTGAGCGGAATTCGTCCACAGTAGATTATGGTGTATTGTTGAACTGTAATCTGTGATTTGCGAACAATTCTGCAAATGGACAACAACTTCAATCATCAGTTGAAACTTGCATGGCAGAAATGTGATGACGAAATCAATTTGCAAATTAGGTGCTGAGTGCAGCATGTTTAATTCAACCGACACATTTCCATATCCAGTAAGACACTACCATTGCTTACGTCGGCTAGTAAAATAAAGTGGGTGCTGAGGGAACAGGAGCTGATAACAGGAGGTGTGTGAGGAACCAGGATAAGAGAGAGAGAAAAAGAAAAAAGAAGAAAGATTCACAGCAGTGTTCTCCGACCCAAGAATGCACTGTTGGTTGTGATATTAAAGGAATAAAGCCTCAGACTACAGCACAGTAACAAGCACAGTGGCACAATATTTCTGACTAGATTAGAAAATTACATTTTCTTTTTAGTAGTCATTCTATTATAGTATATCATAAATATACAAATAAAAAATGTTGTTGTTGTTGTGAAGCCAATTGCAATGTTATTTCACGTATGTGCCTGTTGGGGTCAGTCTTGGCCAAGTCAGACTACAAAAGGAGTGGGTTGGGCAGGGCATCAAATAGCAATCTCAATACCATTAGCTTGAACCACAAAAATACAGTCGTTTTTTTTTATTTTTTTTTTTATCTTGGAACAGTAACCTAAATGTACGAAAAGTATGCTACTGTTGCTACAAAACTATTTTTTTTTTAAGAGAATAAGTGCCTTACCAATGCATATCTGTCGCAGGTCAAGGGTCTTACAGCTGTAATTACCAGGCTGGGGAAGGTTTTTGTCCGAGTTGCTGGTGAAGGCAGAGCCTGTACCGTACATGACCAGTGTGAACTGAGTCAGTGTCCCTGAGACAAGAGACAGTGAATACAGAGTTAAACACAACCAGGAAAATACTGTCCACACCACCGAGGCTTTGGCACTTGCCAGGGTACTGTAGGTTGCATAATTGTAGCTTCTATCCTTGTTTTATATTCTTGGACATCCTGAGTAAAGCGATGGAAAAGAATTCTTTAAAACAAGCAGCAACTCAGAGAGAGAAAGCGACTACACTGTTCCAACCGGACAGGCACATCTCTTGAGAGTCATTCAAGTATGGGGCCTTGTCAAAGGTCTAACCTTCCTAAATCACCCTTAATGGAGGCAGAGGCCGTGAGGCTTCTGCATAATGCTGGGATTTTGTGGGCATAGGTGTCCTGGCTGAACCTTGTACAGTATGTCCGTGCAGCTTGTCCTGGACAAGGCAAAACCAGTGCAGGGCAAAGCACCCAAGTATTCTCCCCGCTTTAACCCACAGATTTAAGTTATACTTTAGAGCTACAGAATGTCAACTTCATGGATTTTAAAAGGCAAACAAAGAAGCACTCTCTCATCCCTGCAAATTCCCCTCCATCCCCGCTGCATAAACTGAATATTCAGAGAGGTTGTGCTCTGAATCCAGCCCATGAATGAACACAGTCCTCACAATGTAAACAATATTCTGTAAAGACATATTCAGAGGGTAAAATGGCCAGCCAAAGAACACTCATAAAATCTATGAAAGTACATTGTTTTTTCTCTTGTATCCCTCCGAACACCCCCTTGCCGGGTTAGCTAAGATAAACGAGGTTGTTTTTAATAATGTCAGTGTAAGGGAACGTGCTTTACCATAGTCGCTGGCCCCAGCTACATTCTCTATCTCCAGAGTCCACTCCCCAGTGGGGTTCTCGTCCCAGGAGTGGGTGGTCATGAAAGCCCAGTCGTTAAATCCCTCAGACGAGTAGTCATGTGGCCTGCAGGAAAAAAATAAACAAGCGTGTAAATATCCTGCTATGTACAGACTAAAGAGTTGTGCGCGCGCGTGTGTGTGTCCGTGCGCGCGCGTGTGTGTGTCTGTGTGTGTCTGTGTGCGTGTGTGTGCGTGTGTATTTTGACGGGGTGTAAGATGCACACACCTCGGGGCAAGCAGCGTGGAGCGTGTGCCCAAGGGGCTGATGAGGTGGATGGCTAGGTTTCCCCTGCGGTTGTAAGAGAGCGTGAGCTGGGCCTGGACGTGCTCTAATGAACTCACATGCATGGCTGAGCCAACGCAGGCATCCACACTCTTGGTAATCACCAGATGGCTGCCAATATTCCTGTCATAGAAAACGAAGAAAGAACAGAGTACATACAGTGTAAGAAAAATCGCTTACTTACACTCACTTTACAATTGGGTCATTTAGCAGACGCATGTATCCAAAGCGACTTTACAGAGATAACAGTTACAAGTATAACAGCAGGTAGGGGTTAGGCTTCTTGCATAACAATGCTTACTAGGCCAGGCACTAGACTAGTATTTTGAATGTAGAACAAAGTCAAAAATAAACACTGTAGAGAAAACGCTCGCAGATTTAATTAAAGACAAAAGAAGATCCCAAAACAAACCAGCACACCACTTCGCCTTCCCTAAATTTATGAACCATTCAGTGGATACAAGTAAGCCTACAGGGAAGACATTCCTACATTTTGAAACCACTAGACACTGATTAGTCAGCCAAGTCAAGGCATTGCATGACCAGACACCTGTGACCATCTGGCATTTCTTTCCTCCTGGCCAGTGTTAGCCTGCGAACAGCATCGGGTTTGTGGCCTTGGGACAGGATTATCGGTACACGTCCCACAGCACCAGAGTCATGCACAGGTGTAAAATACTTGGCTCAGTTTGCTCGCACCAAATCGGCTTAAGAGATTACAAACATCCACAATAATACTGGCTGGGATGCTTGAAGAGGTTGTGAAGCTTCAGTGATACCACAGTGCCCAAAGACAATACATAACTTGATCAGTAAGTCTGATGATCTACAAAAGCTGTCTTCAGGTTACTATAAATGTGGCAAATGCTACATTATGCACTAAACCTCTGACATATGCAGTTATCTCAGAAGCAAAACTTTAAATGTCATAATTAACTGTGTTTACACCTCTTCCTTTCCATCTACGACACTCTCGCAAAAGTTGAAAAGCTGTTGTTTCTTTGAAACCAACAGATTCAGATTTGCAAGAATGCAGATGACCTGCACCGCTAGATTCCTCAAAGTGTCAGCTGCTCTTGTTGCCTGTATATACAGTACAATGCTCCGTTTAAAAACTATCACAACCATTCACCTTCTGCAGTGCAGTATAGGGCGCCAACACAAGGAAGCTTAAAAGAAATCCTGATGCTTTATAGCTTTTTGTTAGTATGCCCTCAATTCATTTTGTATATCCCTTTACTTACACATTACTTCTTATGTCTTTCTCATTTTAGGTGAATACTGAAAAAGTATGTAGCAATTTATGTAAATAAAACCGACTACAGCGAGCTTTGAGGCTTTCACTGCTACACAATAAGGATGTGACAGGATAACAAAAAGAAAGAGAGTGGGTGAGAGCAGAGCAAATAAACAGATGAAAAAACTAAGGGCGCTGAGGTCAAATAATGACCCTCTACACCAACACCACCGCACCCAAATACAGATCTAAACCAATGGAGCATCTCAGTGGGTTCCTAGAGACAGGGGAGCAGAGCATGACACCTCAGTTACACATGAGCACCTCACACGCCCAAAGTCACATGCCAGTTCACCTGCCGATTCTCAACACGGCACATTATATCACATTCTGATCACAGGCAGAGCCTGTTGGTGGACCTCTAACCGCGCCAAGAAAGGTAACTGGCGCCTTGGGACCGAGCCAGTGTGTGTGTACGTGCGTGTGCGTGCGTGCGTGTGTGGTTTGTGCTGCATGTCTGCATGTCTAACCTTGGTTCCGACAACATGGAGAGAACACACTTCCGCTGAGGTCCAACGGCGGTCCAGGTACTCGCCAACGAGACCATGGCACCGGCGTCTAGCAGGCCATACCCGTACGAGTGGCTCACTACAGCAGCAGAGAGACGAACACAGAACTGAACAGAGCTGCTGAAAAGCGACATCATCAGGACTCCACTTAAGTGTCATTGTGAAATGGCTGCACATACAGTGCTGCGTACCCTGCCAAACATCCCTCAACAGGCTTTGCACGTAGAATAGCTCAATGCAGATACCTTTAGATGTGTGTTCAATAGCAATTAGTTTGAATTGCATTTACTGATGGCAAAGTATAAAGAGATTGGCTTGTAAACATCAGCCAAGGGGAGGAGTGGTACAGTACCTTTGCGGCCAACCCCGTTTGTTCTCCAGTCACTGGTGAGGAGATGGGCAGGCTGAGAGGTTCGTACAACCAGGTGCTGCATGTCCCTCCAGGTTAGGTTTTTACTGCAAGAGTTCACACGTGGAGACCAATAAATACACACACTAACAGGCCATTGTAATTTTATATATTTCTTAACAGAAATGTTTTTCTTCTATTTACAAGTACTTTCTTTAGCTAATGTCGGATATATTGAAGCTTATAGTGAAAGCCTTTTCAATGGCTGTTATGCAGGAAAATATCAAATTGGTGTTATCTTTTAACAATACTTTAGAGAAAGTCATATTTCTTACTATATAGTTCAAACTCATTTTAAGCCATTGTTGAAAAAAATGTTCTTTCTGAAAAACGTCAGCATTGTATTTAATCTGAAATATCGGACCTGATCAAAGATAAAGACAAGGTACAAATATGGGATTCCAGTTCATTTATCTCTGCACTTGTGACAAGTAGTGACGTACACAGAAATCATGCTCATTGGTGTATGTAAACTAGTTTTACACACTTGCTTTCTTGTGATATCCTGACTCGTGATTTGATTTCCCTTATCTTTTTCTTATCCATTCATTTCATTTAAAAATATTGTTTCAAAATCCATTGTGCGTATTTCGTCAAAGCACCTTGTAAACATGTTTGGTGCTATATAAATAAATATTATTACTATTATACTGGTCTGTTCATTGTTGAGAAGCAGTCAGTTATGTGCTTTGTGTGGAAAATTTGGGGATTACTAGTCAAAGGTGGAAAGCAGAGAAAAAGCAGAAGGAATGAGATTGACTTCTGTTGATTATAAAATATAGTTGCCAGCATTACTCTAATAAAATCATTTTTATACTGCCTTAAGGGTGTAGTAAATAAAAATTCTTGGTTACTTGTTTACTTTGCTCAACCTTGTCATCAAACTTAACCACAATACACGTTTTTCCGATTTGGCAATACTGTTATGACTAATGATCACATTCTTCTGTCGTTTGTATTTGTTCCTTCATTAGTGCTGCCTGACAGCACTAGAATCATTAGTGGTTAGATCATTTAAAGCCTTTTTCAAAAGGCATGAAGGAATTCTGCAAACAAGATGGTTTAAAAAGTAATTTACACAGTGTAATCAAGCAGTGGTGATTTGATGACAGGCAGGGCGGCCTGTTGGATTTACTCTGATGCACTAAAACGATGCACGTCATGGTGAGTGCATTCACATTGTAAAAGAACAGTTGTGACAAGCACTTACTTGGCCTCCAAGGCAAGGGCAATGATGCCTGCAGCTAGTGGGGCTGATGCAGAGGTGCCGGTATGGGAGTCTGTGCATTTAGATTTGAGGTCTGTAGTCACCTATCACAACAAGAAACCGGTTTATGAGTTAGCAATCCTCAAAATGGAAATACAAGAACATTACTTATAGTACAATACATTCACATCAACAGTTTTAATAAGCTGAATCAACCACTTAAGATTTTAGTAACTTCAGAGGAATTTGCTATGGTGCCAAACTACAGCTTACTGAACTGACTCTCCTCACCTCAAAACTCAGGGATCTGAACCTTCCCTGAAAACACCGTCTTAATTACAACTGTGAAAATAAATGAGATAAGCTGGGAGGATGGCTGTTCCAACATCACCCAAGATGTGCCAGCCTCTCTCCCCCCCACACCCCATCTGTTGGTTCCCTGCCTCATGAGTGACAGAACAATTAAAGCAGTGCGGCAAGGAGGCAGACGTGTGTCGAGATGTGTCCCAAGCTGTCTGGCCAACATGGCTGGCTGCTACACCGTGGGCTAGGAGGACTGGGGCTGTGTTTCACTGAGGACTGGGTCTCCGTTTTATCTTACTTTTAGTAGGTTTTCATTTAGAGTTGGATTTTTTGTTACAAAAGGAGGCTATATGTTTAGAAAACGATCAAAACCTGGTTTCCCGAGTGTCACTTCTTACTGCGTGTGCCTTTTGTTGATACTTTATGTCTGTATATACCCTACATTTACTAGAAATAGGTTCACTGAGACTTGAGGGATTGACGTAAAAACACCTTTATGACACACGCCTAAACAGGAAATACTGTGCTAAATATAATAAAAAAAACACTGGCAGGTCAAGTTCAGGGAAGACTGGCATGTAACTGCCAGGTAGCCCACGCCCCCAACGTTTGCCGACGAGGGCTATTACAGGAACAGAGGACTAGTGCTGCAACCTACTGAGGTGTGCGTAGCAACATGACTCACTATCTGTTTCTCATTGAGGTTCCCGGAGCTGTAGGTCGTGGCTAGGGTGGAGGAGCATGCCTCGCTGTACCAGGGCACGTTGCCATTCTGGGTGGAGCTGCTGATGGAGAGGGTGTAGATGCTGTTGGTGTAGCCGTCACAGTTGCAGCTGTCCTTCTCCCTCCCGCCGTTCCCAGAGGCCCACACAAAGATGGAGCCCAGACCACCTCTGCCCTGCGGAGCACACAGCCAGACATAATAGCAACTAGCTCGACTAGCACAGGGCTTCGGCCATGCCTACCAAGACGGGCACATTGGTATTTTTTTAATATACAATGATAAACTGCTGAAGGAGATGAAGAATACCCTTTTTCAACCGTAATGAGGAATCACAATATCGAAAGGTCGAATTTATCATCACGGGGCTTATTCCCGAAATGGCTGATTGAACTGCCAAGCATACATCACAGTGGATGGTGTGGCTGCTAAATGAATTAAAAAGAGCAAAATATCAGATCGCAGAAAGACAGCAGGGGCTTTGTCAACAGCCAGGACCAATACATCACCCTCTGTGTAGATCTATCACCGGAGAAATGCTTTATTGTACAGGGTGGCACAGTCTCTCTGAATTGATCGTGTCCCAGCTGTGCACTGACTGAGTAAACAACAGAGGCCTTGCCATGGCCAATATCACCCACAACACCGTGTTTTATGGATAATATGCTTTTGTTGATAATTGTATACGTAAGTATTCAATGGGGCCATTTACCGTGCCCTCCCTGTGTCAGTGGTAACAATCTACTGTATGGCTCAGATGAGGAATATCATTTTCTATTATGGTGAAGCATAAGATTGATCCATTCTGTTATGGAATAGGAAACCCCTGGGCCTGGTGTGCCATCTGCAGACTTAATCAGTTGACTTATTCATTTACCTGAATATACATCATACAGCGGGGTTAATACGGGGCTTGGTGGAAATTGATTGCATGACAGTTCCTTTGGGCTTTACATTGGATTTCTTCCCTCACTTATCCTATAAAATTACTATGTTAGAATAAGTCCTATAATAAGCCCTGCAAACTACAATTATTATTTGAATTATTTCCCACTCTGCCAAATAAATCTTGATCATTGGCGGAGGTCACTGTAATACAGTGCTTGGCCAAAACAAAAGTCACAGTTATAACTTAAGGCAATGTTGTAATCTCGGGTTGCTTCGATGTCTAGGCTCTGCATTGTTATATCGGCAAGTAATAAAATGACACAATACAATTATTGATGCAATAAAATTATGAAAGGCATATTCCAGGATGACAATGCCAGGATTCATAGTGTTCAAATCGTGAAAGAGGTTCAGGGAGCATGAGGAATCCTGTGCTACATATATTAGCCGCCATGGTCCTTAGCCCCATTAAAAGTGTTTGGGATGTACTGGAGAAGACTTTACAGAGTGGTTCGACTCTCCCATCATCAATACAAGATATAAGAAAGAAATAAAAGTTGGGATGTTGGATAATGTTGTCGAAACAAGATTTGATAACAGAAGGTTCATAAAAAAAACATTCCGGCAGATAAATACCCTTTATGGTCATATACTGCCATGATAATCATACACATAAATATAGTACACTATATAAAATAATTGAGGATACATACACTGTATGTATGTATGTATATATGTATGTATGTATGTATGTACAGTATACAAGTATGTAAATAACTGAAGCTGCTATTCTTATATGTATAATATACATATATACAATATACATTATGCCAGTGGCTTTCAGAGAAGCTCTATTAGAAATGTCCCTGCATTCCTAATTTTAAAATAAAAAAGTCCACTTTGTTTTCCCTGCTCCGTCCTCTGATGCAGGACGAGTCCAATATATGATTACAAAGCCGTACAATAAATTATTTCTGTCTCTCATAGTGGAACTAGAAAGGCAGAAATTGGTAAAAAAAAATGTGTATGGCCATAAACATAGCCCCACGCACGCGCACCCGCACACACCTCTGATACGCCATGCAGAAATGCTTCTTTTGCAAGCTTTGCAGGTCCATCGACTGTTTTCCCATCATCCTCTGGGCCCCAGCTAGCACTGTAGATGTGGATGTGTTGGGGGTTCAGACTTAGAGACATGGCTTCCACCGCATCGGTCACCTCTCCATCTAGCATACGCACACCTGTGCATGCACGCACACAGACACATACACAGAGCTAAACTTTAACAAATAGCAAAACATATCTGTAGAAATAGATTGTTTTTGTTATACATAATATCCAATTAACTTAAATATTAAGTTAATTGGATTTTAAGCGATGCAAATCTCTTCTTGAATATACAAGGCTAAACATGTGAAAAGTGAATATTAGCCTTCAAGAATGATTTACAATGTAGGTAAAAAAATAAAAATATTATTAATAATAAACTAGTTTTCCTTAAACCCAAATCCTCTCAGCTTTGTTATACTGTAGCATTGAATCAATGCTTTGGATGGGCTTCAACGTCCCTGGGAGTTATAACACGCGTGTGCTCGATTGATTCTGCAACTAGTTCAGAAACTGTACTGTGGAGCCTCCGTTCTATCTGTGTAGCCTGCATCCACAGAATGAAGGTGGAGAAATCACAGGCATCTTCCAAACAAACACATTCTCCTCTTTGATGCATGGAGGGTCAGGTTACCCGAGACTGCCCTCATATGGGTGAAGGTAAACAAAACTATGAGGCTTTCAAGTCCTGTGAAGGCATCACACCAGGAAGGCATGGAACTGCCAGTGTTACCATGGCAGCTGGGACAATTACCAGAGATAGCCAACATGGCTTGCTGCGAAGACTCATAAGCATCCATCGCTTTCCTAGACAAAAAAAATAAATAAACGATCCACCCCTGCACCCCCTCCCACACAAATGCAACACAACCATCCACCCACACACTCACGACTAGCAGGGTCAATGGCATGAATTGAGTGAAAATGTAAGCCTAGTTGAGACAGCACATAACAGTATTGTAACACCTGGTACGGATGGCTATTGGTTAAGTGAAAAATAAATCATATCATTGACAGGCGCTGAAATTAGTCTTTAGACTAGTAATCATCACAATTCCTGAGTGGAAATTTGTTTGCAGAAAATACACCATAACAGCACTTAATTCATAATGAATCACAGATGGCCCAATAAATACTTTATTTATGTATTAACTCTGGAATGGTTCTGAATGTGTAGACTGTCGAAAACATTGAGTATACGATTGAAAATATAATATAAAACAAAAATGTCATTATATTAAAGGAAGGATTTCTTTGTTGAATGTGAGACAGAGATGATCTCCTTATCAAAACTATCCCACAAAGTGCTGAGGGTATGAGAGAACCAGGGCAGGACATTAAATAGACAGAAAACTAAAGAAACCCACCCACAAGCATACTGCAATCTACAGAGGAACTCTTGCAGAAATATACTGTCATTAGAGCAATTGATTCCAAGATGCTCTGGGTAAGAAAGTGAGCCGAAACCGCCCCAATGGAAACGCATAAACACATATAGAGTTTCAACATGATTGAGCCCACCTCACATTTCACCTGCAGGATCACTTTCACACCCCTGCCTGCTCAA
>JAODUG010000018.1:3700716-3717258 GCA_027564795.1 Aphredoderus sayanus | reverse complement strand
TCTGACAGTGTATTGGCAAACAACCTGAAGGAATTTCAAACTGTGTTGTTCTTATGCCTTTGGAATGTAGGGTTAAAAGGAATGACAAGGGAATGGTACTCCTCTCCAATGGAAATACATTTGTGTACTTTTTCATGTCGCACTGAAGCACATAATTGCAATTCAGAAAGAAAGATTAGACAGGATTAGATGTGAAAATGTGTGGCAGCATCCAATGTGTTCTTTCAGTGGGAATGACAATAACCCGCTTTGGTTTACTAAACCAAAAAATCACTTGGTATCAAGCACTGGAGTGTGATATTGTACTACATAGTACTAGTCTGTTTTTGGGCAAAGATTGTTCACTACATTGAGGGTCACCTACATATTTCCATGGCTTGACATTGTGTGTAATTCAATGAATGAGTTAATGCATGTATTGGCATATTTGTGCTTTATGACATGACTGACAAATGTAGTTCATTGATAATTTATTAGACTAATTAAACGTCTAATAAATAATTCCTACTTATTAGACTATAGTTTTAGCCAACAAGGTTCAATAAGAGTCACTTCTTTATTTCTAGAGCTGCCAGACTCAGAGATCATAAGGAATGGTTGGATGTAATTACCGGCTTCTTAAAGTGAAGCTTAGATGAGGGATTGGGTAGAATGATTCAAGCGCACTGAGCAATTAGCACAGGAGGATGAGCAATAAAAGAGGGAGCTGCTATTTATCCCTTTCATTATATGCTGTGATCTTGCGTGTGCATGTATACCATTGACACAATTGACATTTCATCTTTGTGTGCCATCAGTTTACTTGATTAAAATAATTCTTCAATAATAAATGGCTTGACATTTTTTAATTTTGAACATCTGTTTTTGTTTGTACGGTAGTGTGTTCCTCTTCAAAGCTGTAAACAATGAACGATTATATCCCAGTTCCCATTGTCCCTCTCATAGGAGATGCACTGGCAACACTACGTGTTGCTGCGGTGGTATTAGTTTGCTGAGTTGTAAGTTCATACTCACGTCTGGTGTGCCTCACACACTGCAGACCCAAGCACAGCTTAGGATACGCATGCAAAGTAATCAGCTTATTACTTCCATTGACACAAACGGACGTATTCATCCTATCTCCATCCTGTCTACATGCACATTTCTGACTGTTTAGTAACCTCCAGAATAGAGCTGAACAGTTGTCTTTATAATGCGGCCCTCAGCATTGCAAATCCCTAAACTGATCCATTTGCAGACATGTCTAACAATAATAGAGGAGTCTGCACTAAAAACTGTACACATTATGTTCAGACCTTTATTCATATATAATGATATAACAGCTTGCAGTATAATATCCTACCACATCAAAATGCATAGAAAGTGTTTGTCAAACATACACTATAAATGGTTGTTTTGTTGTGCATCCTTATGAAGAACACTTATATTATTGGGTTACGGTGCATCTAAGCATGTTCAGTACCATTTAATAGTATTTTTTAATCTACTGAACTATTTCTCTGTATTAGAATAATATCTATATTTTCCCACTCTGACAGGCACACCATTATGCAAAAGAAAGTGACTAATTATAGAAATAGCCTGATTTTCTTGGATTGATTATCATGTCGGTCGTTGGCACTTGATTGCGGATCCCTGCTGATCATGTGATTCATTGTGAATAAGAATCATTCACTCTACAAGTTCAAGTGAATGACAAACAAAGCTAATTAGTTGTCACTATGGCAATGCATCTTGCTGGTTGGAATTCCATTCAAAGCTGTGGGGATGTAATAAATTAAATTCCAGCAGAACAATATCTCAAGACAGATTAACTGTTACATAGCTGGTTATCAAGAGAGCAGGTAGTGCAATCCCACCTCGCTTAATGCCTAGAAGCTAATGGCAGTATAAAGCAGATGTTTTCTCAGAACGTTGAGGTGTCAGTATAGCGGTGCAGATCCTCTAATCTTCAAATACCTGTCAGACCTGTGCTTGTTAATGCACATGCACTTAGAGTCAACAGACTGGATGTTGATATAGGTCTGTTGAATATTGATAATTTCACATAATGTATAGGAAATGTTCTTAGTAGTACTCTGTCTTGAGATGCTGCGCAGATTGTAAATTACCCAGCATAATTATTTAAACGTGCTTTGAGCTTGCTATTTAAACTTGCAGTACGCTGTACTTGGTTGCTCATGTTCTGTTGACCTTTGTTGATCACATTAATCACACACATTCAGTTGATTAACTGCTAGCTGTGATTAGTGCATTATCAAGGTCGCTAAAGAGGAAAATATATCACATGTTTAGATCAGCGTCTTAATTTTAACCTGCAGTTTTTCTCCTTTTCTACTTTTATGATGCTTAACAATTAAAGGATTCGAAACGTTAAACAAATGCATTTGTTTAACTGACAATTGGAAGAATGTCCACTGTGCTAATTGTATGTGGCATGATAGGGACACGGTAGCACCGGCATGGATGATCCAGTCCTTTGCACTACTGAAGAATCAATCTTTCAGTGCTTCTGCACCGACTTTCTCCTTTTTTCCGTATGTAATTGTTCCTCAAGGCTTATCACGGAGTGCCAAATCCCACATCACAGTGGCATCCCCAGCATGTTGTTACTGGTGCAGGTGTCATGTGCTAATACTGTGTCCCGCGAGAGACCCTCCCCAGACCCAAGCAGTGATTGTGGCCAGGTGCTGCTCAGGTGTGCACTCAGTTTCCACTGCAGTGTGTGGGTCACAGGTGCTGCCAAAGCTGCTCCCGCGCCCCGCTCCGTCAGTCACACCCACCACCATGAGCGCGAGCACACACACACACACACACACCCTCTGCAGTTAGAACACGATGTAACATTAAATTATGTTAATGAATTCTTAAGCCGACGCCTCTTGATCAGAACTGGTGAGGCGCATATCTGCGTGTGAAGAGGAGGGAGAGAGGAGGAGTAGATGCTGGCGCGGTAGCCATGTGGATGTAGCCGGTCATTATGCAGAGCTGCAGGGTGCGCTTATCTGTTACTGTGCTCAGCGGAGCGCAGGGAGCTAAAGACAAGCCGACTGGGCACAAATCCCTTTTTATTTTCTCTCTCTCCCGCTCTTCTCCACACCCCGCCTCCATTGCCTCCCACCTTCCACTTCCACCACAGCACACCCCCTTCCCCCCTGCCCCTTCACACCCGGCCTGCACGACCTTCCTAACCCGCCTTGGCCTTCGCCTGACCCTCGGGCCCCGGGCCCCCAGGATGCCGCTGGCGAGGCAGCCCAGCTGCAGAGGGTCAGCCGTGAGCTCACTAGGCCTTTGGGGGGTGGGGGGGGAGCTGGGGCTATGGCTGAGGAACGGTGATGTAACAAGTCCCCACGAGCCCGATCACCTGGCTGCCAACCACACCTACCCCGTTGCACGTTGTCATGGCAACGTGGGAACACCGTTTGAATCCTGGTCGGACTCTCTTCTACCTCTATCACCCTCCCTCACCTGTTTGTATTGATCCCCAGGGGGAAATTAGGAACATCTGAAAATGTGTGTTTCATACCAAGACACATTTTTAGATTTTCTGTGGTGTGGTTAATATTTGACAGCGCAAAACCTTCCATGTTTATTCGTTATCACCACATCCATTAGTATTTCCCCTGTGTACCACTTATTGTCCCTCCCTGCTTTAAATCTGAATGGTAACCACAGATTTCACTGTGATTTACTCGTGCTCACACAGCAGGACTAGCCTCATCATTGGCGCGTTTCCTTTGCAGTTGTTGCCTTGACAGCGCTCAGGCTGAGCTGAGGGGCTGGTGGCTGTCCAAGGACGCCCGCATGAATAATTACCTCAGTCTCCATAATCCTGAATGACAGTGAGATTACATACTGATTACACACATTTGTATCTTATTGTGCATTTGCATTGAGAATTAGTCTTTTTGATCAGTGAAAGCCTTAATTCTAGTGGCGTTTTTTTGGTTATGTTGTGTGTGTGCATGCGTGCTTGTGTGTGCTGTTGAGCTGCGACTGTTTTTGGGTTTGCGGGGGGATTCTGTGTAAGGAAATATGCCCACAGTGCTTGGAGCAGGATCAACATTCCAGACCCATGTGTTTATCCTCCCATGTCCTTCATCCCAGCCCTCTGATGTTTCATTGTTTAGCAGTTGCATGGCATCTAATAGCAGACATCCCCACATACTTGGATGCACTGGTCGCACTGGCTGTATTGTGATAGCGGGCCAGGGGCACACAGGAATCTTACCTTTGCATTGCTTTTGCTTGTTAAATGTATTTGTGTCTGTCCCTAGATGGTTTCTCTCTCAGTCCGACAGCCAGGTCACATGAACGTGTGATGCGGGGGAGGCACGTCAGTGTCTCTGCCAAGGCATCTTCCATTGCTGCGTTGGTGTTCGCATGGTGCAAGGGGTTGTTAGAAAGCTCATTGCCTCTCCCCACTGAGAGAATGGATGCGTGATTATGAAGTCATCAGCCACAAACCAGTGAGGCTCTAGAGAAGATCCCCTTCTCATGGGTCCTCAGGGTGCCATTGATTGGTGACCATGTGTTTGTGCCTGATAGACTGTGAAATGGTGTGTTGCTGCATGGCTGTGTCACACCTGCGTCCCACCAAGGTGATTGATTGGTTTGGTCATGTGGAATGTTCCCATCTGGTCTGCAGTAATGCATTTTTTTCCCTCATTTGTGGATAGCAAGCACTGGCAGGAGAATAGTTGGGCACAGAAAAAGGCAAAGGCCAAATGAAAACATTTTCCCCCCTTCCTCTTTTTTTTCATCATCATATCACAGTCAGAAACATTCAAATAGACGATGTCATGGCAGCTGATTATCCTGGGAGGAGGCTTTGGATAAATGCCTGTGAAACATCACTCCTTAGATTGATCTTAGATGAAAGGTAACTTTTATGCTCATATGATAGGCTAGAGTTCTTGATTTTAAAAGACACATTTCAGGCATGGCAAATGCTGTTAAAAGAAGGTTATCTTTGAATATTTACAGTCCTTCTATTGGAAACGATTTCAGGCTACTTAGCATACACTTGACATACATTGTGGTAAACTTCTTTTGGCTCGTTTTTTATTATTATCGTTCTCTCCCTTAAAATAAATCTGTTATATTTTCATAGATTTCTTAATAATTTGTTCATCTTAATCTAAGTTCTTCTCCTTTAATTGATCTATTCATCCCACCTAATGACTAATTACATATCAGTGCTTCATTGGAGCATTCATCATCAGAGAATATAATAATCAGTGACATTTTAACAAAGGAAAAAATCAATATGCAAATTAGATCTCATTAACATTTGCGTTTGCTGTTTGAATAATGTCATTGCTGACAAGGCTGTAAACATGTACTGGGGCTAAGCTCATTGGAAGAAAGAAAGACATGCTTCTCCAGTAGTTTTGTGTGGCCCTGTCATGTTTATCTGTCCTTCTGTGCTGATTCTGGGGCTAGCTGTATTTTTCCAGCAAGGAAGGAAGTTGACTTGGCTGTCACACTACCTCCCCTCATTCTGTCCTTGTCTTTTCTGACATAGCCACCCAGCTCAGCTTATTGCTTGGAAGAATGTTGTGTCCATGTTTCATGTTTGCCTGTACAATGTATAGCCAGCCTACTTTTTCCTGCCTACACCTTCCTGTTTTTGTCGCGTAACCATCAGTATTGAGCAACATTGGATCTTGAGTATTTCAATACAGGTTTAATAGCATTTCATTAATCCATTTATCCTCTTTTTTTTTTGCACAATTATTATACCCGTAGTTATTGCACATGGGTTAATCTCTTGTTTGGTACTCGACTACTCATTCACTTTAATTTATAAATTAAATAGAATATACTATATATTGTTGTTATTGCGTAACGTCAGCTTGAGGACTAAGAAAGCTATAGAGATGGTTTAACAAAAGTTCAGTTTTGCTTCAAAAACAGTAATACTTATGAGACCTTTTAACAAAATAATATAGGTTAGTGGCACTACAGACATCAATACAAACCTCTGCTTGGGGGTTGGGGGGGGGGGGGCATGATTTAGGCATGATACGTTAATTTGGTTTTTACATTACTCTATTTCCTCATCCTGTGTTTGTTTTTATGGTCTGTGCTACAAGGAAAATGTACATGTTTTCTTGGTAGAGGGGAAAAAAGAAGGCCCTTGGAATGCATCTGAGAGGCAGTGAAGCAAGCTTGCTAATTGGCTGTTTTCGTGGCTAGGGCTTTGAATTGATCCCAAGAGACGCTTACTGTAGGTCACTCTCACAGTATCAACATAAGGAGCAACAGTGCTGTGCTGCAGTCATGCAATCGATAATGAGTGTTTGTGAATGACTCATTATCGATTATCGATTGAATTTTTTTTTTTTTTGGAGTTTCCCAAAATGTAAAAAAATAAATATATTATGGGTTTGGACAATTCAGTAATTCAGATTATTCTATTTATTTTCTTTGAGTAATTTACAATTCAGTTCAAGATTTGAAGTGGCACTCTGGTGTGAAGTGCCAATGTTTATCTAACAGCTTGTATCCAGTGTTTTTTTAACTATGTTTATAACTACTTACTGTAGCTATGGTTTATAGGTTCATTTGAAAATCTGACCATCAAATTGTCTGAAACTGCACATGCAAGAAGCTCCCCCTCTGCATAGTGAATACTGCTTCCAGCAACGACCACCTGTCATAACTGGACTAACACTGTGTTTGTCAACCTTTTTCCAATATAGAATGTAAATGCCACAATCAGCGTTTGAATGTACTAAATTTGATTCTAAATGCAATGTTTCAAATGTGTAGTCAGGGTTAGCTTGATTGAGGACTAGGCTGTATGGATTGAGAGGAAGATATGTTACTATGGTACATTGGATAATAACATTTATTGTGTTGGTCTACTATAATTCAGCAGTGAAGCAGCTTTATTCATGTGCATTATTTGTGAATTTCTTGTCATGTCTCACAGGTAACATCTGTGGTGCTGTTAAGCCTCAGTGTAACAATTTTATATCCCATCAATCAAAGCACTCAAGACTAATTGGCGATCCAGAAGTAGGTCTGCACAAATACGAAAAGGAGACAAACGTTAAAAAGAACCTGGAAAGACAAATGAAACAGTGGGAGAATATTGCTTTTTGTTTCCTGACTGCACCTGCTCAGAACAAATAGGCCAGTCGTAATAACTACATTATTGTTGTTCTGCTGGTAGGGCTGTGATCACATACTGTAGGCCTGCTTGGTGTGGCAATAAATTAAGTATTGCTTAGGTACAGTATTGGCTAGTGTCAGGCCTACATATTCTCATGTGAAGTCAGTATTTTCTTTCCCTTTAGGTAGTCTTGTTAGGTGGGGATTCTATTTCCATAAAGGATTTATATTTTAGTTGATCAAATCATGTTTCTACTCATGTTTCTACTATTGCAAATTTACAATAGCTAAAATACAAAAACCTTTTCCTTAAGATTGTTTGCTTCAGATGGGAGAGTGTGTTGTGTTTATTTCAGCTAATTTAGGTTTCTGGCTTTAGAACTGCTATACCTTGCATATTTTCCACTTGATATATCACTTTGTTCTACTTTTTTCAACATTGTGGATATAGACTTACCGGAGAACATGCTGAGAATTAGACATCTAGATCTTTAGAATAAATATTTGGTGTTTTGTTGTTTCTTTACTTTTCAATTCTGACACATTCTAACTAATTCATAATGCCTTCCTATTTAGTTAAGGATTAAACATGGTTGAAATGTTTTTTAAATCACTGTCTTAAACTGTAACAGTACACCTTGCTTGCAGAATAAGTGATTTATTTTGGCTTCACAGCATGTTTTCTTGTGGGGTCATGTCTCACACTAATCATACTGTATTAAGGATGATCTGGCTGTAAACCACCCTTTGTTTTCCTAATTGACGATGTATCCGCTTAGGGAAGGGAAATTACCTGCTGGTTGTTTCTATGCAGTGGAGAGCAATAGAGTAGCCAAGTTATTGATCACACCATATCACTGTTCCACTGACACTGGAGCAGAAATACATGATGTGATATAATTTAAAGGACATTGGGTCAGCAGGCAAATTGAAACTGACCCAAGAACCCGGCTTAATATTTGACCTATTCAAAACATAGCATAGTTCATCTCAAATAATGCTGCTCCCCTCTTATTCACTGGCTTTCATGACTTTCGGTGAAGTACAGTATGTGTGTGGGTGTGTGATTTGGACTGTTGAGGATTTAGTAACAACATTCAGAAGGGAGAGCACTGGCCTCACAGCTGCGTAAACTGGCTCCAGTCCCTCAAACATGAATGCTAAAAACTGGATTTGTATCACACTGAGCATAAATAGTCAAATGACAACATTAGCCTCAATGTGGAGGCTAACACCCTCTTTCACACTAGGCAAGTGATATCGTTGCCAGGCTCAATTGATTTCCATTGAGAATGAGCAATGTGAGAGACCAGACCTCCTGCTGGGGCAAGAACAGGCGTTCCGCCAGCAGGGCGGAAACATAAAAGACGCTGAGAAATTGTCAACTGTCAAGTGCTATCGCCAGGTGACATCACCTCAGCCAATCAGATAGGCTATAGACTGTACCTTTTATTCTTTCTCCCTTTTGTGAAATTGGGAGGTAGCCTAATCCAATTATAAGTAGAACTAAACTATATGGTAATTCTGTGTAAAGAATGTTATATTTCATAATTTATAGCCATTCAATACCAAATATAGTATTAATACATAATGCGGCTGAGTTTTTAGCAATGCATGGCATCATGCATGGGAACATGCATAACAGTTAGATGCCTCCAGTATGTTTACCCACTGATTTCCTGGGGATGTTTTGCACCTGGATTTGGCTATGCTGTTAATTGTGCACAGGACCCATAGCATGTTAGAACGCTTGGCTTGGCAAGGTCACGCTCAAGAGATTTGAGGGAGCAATGTGGCTACCGCTCCCTAAGCTAGTGCAGGCAGAGATATGATGTTTAGATAAGCACATGTATTCCCTGGTGGGCAACAGCAACACTGGCCATCAATTATTCATAGAGGAAACCATTTTTATGACAAAATGTGTGATAAAAATGGACAGATCTTATCTTTTGGGAGATGATTCAACCAGTTAAAGATTTATGCAAAGCCTCCCATACTAGGTGCTTCTTGGGAAACTAATAATTAAAACACCAATAAAATTCCCAGTCAAAGTGGAAAAGTTTCATCTTGTCTCATAAGAAAGGAGGTTTTTCAGGTAGCTTCGTGGTAGTTTCCACATACTACACCTAGATAAAATTAGCTGTGGTAATATGGAAAGAGAAGTAGCGGTGCCAACCATCTTTCTTGATGTTCACATTTTCCTCAGACTCTTGGGACGGCATGTACAGATGCAGTCCAACTGTCTCCTGTAGGACCGCTCAGATAAGCCTGCCTGAATTCTCTTGGATGCGGCTTGGTTCACCAGTGCTCATGAAAGCGATGTTCAGATCAGTCATTGTGTAACAAAACATCCAGGCTAGGCAAGTTTTTAACTCACTAAAAATATTTACCATTTCCCCAGAGTAAACAGAATTTAGTTGCAATGCTTGTGTCTGTGCTTGTAATGTTTGGAAGTCTGACAAAAAATAATTTATGATGTTTTTCAAGTTATTCATCATTTTCATGCAGGAGCCCTCATTTTTTGTTGTTTGTTTGTTTTTGTTTTTTCCCATAGTATTGAAACTGCTGAGCCTGGCTATAGTGAAGAGTATGATTCATGTGCTTTGTTTGTAGCAAGTTTTATTCCACCCCCCACTCCCCGACATCTGCTTCAAAGCCTCTCTCTTAGGAGTACACACCAGACATGTGACACTGATGGAAGGAGTCTTGCTCTTACTCCTATATCAGTGAATAAATCATATAAGACATTTTCTTGAAAATTGTGTGTATGATTTGGATAAAGTTGGGCAGACTCTGTCAGATTAATTCATGGTTAACTTTAGTTTGCACCTGGTAGAAATTTTGTGATGCTCTCATCTAATTTTGTGTATTTTTAGATCACTGCTGCTTTGAGGTTACTGGAGTGGATTTAAGATTGTTTGTTTACCTCAATTATACATTTTATTGGCTTTGATTAATAATCAGAATGTGTGATTTGGTCACTAAAAACAAGTGCATAACGACTTTTATAGACCATAAATGGTTTGGGGAAAAGTATGCAAGTTTGTTACAGTACGTGCTTGGGTTTTGATAAAACTCTAAAATTGATTGAGGCTATAATTATAATACCTATGATATAAAATTGTGATGACAAGTGTTTCTATAATTCTCATCTTTCTATGTTTACACAGGTAAATCAGAGAGGACTTCATTTCTTGGTTATGGGAGAGAGCCTGCTGCATCCAGCTGTCAGGTAAGTTTTCAGTTTATCTATCTCTATTCCACTCTGTTATGATAAATTAATGTACTCCGATTCACATGATTGACACGTGACATCAATTGAGCAATATTTCCTTCGACTGAAACAGATTGTGATCACAAAAATGTACAAAATGATCCAATGATATTAATTACTAAACAGAAATCTAGGCTTCCTAGAAAAATGTTTTAAATGTGCGCTGTAAAACATGAAGTTAATGATTGACTAATATGACTAGTGTTTCTGCTGAACATATCCTTTAGTGTCTACAAACACAGCCCTCCTCCCCTTCTTCACAGATAACACAATTGTAAGTCTGTCAGTCATAAGCCACTCCCTCTCCAACAGTAACAATCTATTATCTATATTTTTTTCTGCTAAGACTAACTTTCATTCAGCCACAATAAGCACCCGTATTACAGTACCCTGCCCTCTCTGGATTTCCCAAAGCTATGGTATTTATTTATAGAAGATGATGGCTTTCTGTTTGATCCATGTGACTCGTCTTGTTTTTTGGAGCTTCCAAAAAAAGAATCTTATCCTATTATTGCTGCAAGGATTCAATATCATTGAACAAAGGCAGTGGCAGAAGTGGGTCTGTTGTACCATGTCAGTGTCAGTGCTGGGGTCTAAATGACAGGTTGTCACTTTACAGTGTCATTCCCTCTTGGAGAGAAAATCCGTAATAGAGCTTTGGCAGGATTTGATGGCCTACATTTCAGGTTAAACTGAATAATCATAATCCATGCTTTTTCAAGGAATAGATTTATTTAATTTGTTTAGTTTGCAATTGTCTATAAAAAGAGCTGTCCCCGTAACCTCTGGGTTGATGGTGTCACCAGCTAATGTGTCAATCCTCAGAGCCTTCAGAGGGGATTCCCTTTCTCTGTGTACTCGCACACCTCATCTCTGGCCCTCCACTTAAGGTCTGCAGCTGATTAGCCCAATTAAGCTACGCTTGTAATTGGCCTCTTAGCCAAAGTGGATATAGGTGGCAGAATGACATGATAAGCTTTTAAGGGCTGGTGCAGTCAGTCCTGTGACCTAACAAGAGCAGCAGGGGACAGTAAAAAAATAAAAATAAACAATTAAATAAATAAACTTTAATTACAGACTTAAGCTAGGCTTACTCAATATAGGTTTTGGTGATCTCTCAGTGATACAGTATTTGTCTTATAGATCATACATTCGCACAAGAGCTGAGTAACATAATCACTGCCAAAGTTGAAAAGGTACTCTACACAGTAGTGCCATCTTTTTAGATAGCTAGTTAAACAAGCCTCAAAGCCTCAAGCTGACCACATTTTCCTCACCGCTCTCCTGTAATTAAGAATGTTTCCAGAGCTGCATCTGAACATGCCCTCAGGTTGTGCTGGCCGATCAATACAATTTATTTTAGACCTTAGGAACAGGGGAAATCAATAGAGTTCACTAGAGCTGTTAACCATACTTCAGAGGAACATGCATTTGCCATAATATGAGTAAATAAACAGATGGAAAACATACAGGACTTTGGCATCACATAAGGCAGAGTAGCTGAAAACATTACCATGTATCACAATTGTTTAATTGTGTTAAAGGCATTTTCTCACCTCTCCCAAATGTGGCAATAGTTACAGCCCAAACTCTAATCAAGCAAATCACTTTAGACTTCTGCTAATATCCACTATTAAGACTCCATAGATTATAATGGAAAGAAACATGTGACATACCTTTTTAAGTCTGTAACATAAATACATAAATATACATATAAATATCCTATGTTGACATGGTAATGTTTCCTTGTTTTGAGATTCAGACATCTTTGGAGTCTGCAAACAAGACTAAAATATAAAAAAATGTATTGCAATGAGGTCTGACCACTTTTGATCACTGTCTCTTTTATTTTCAGGCTAGCCTTAGGTCGGACATCGTGCTGGCAAGTCCTAGTTCTGTGGGCACACCGGGAAAATCGGCTGCACCATTTTACTCCTTCACCGGCACCAATCCCAGAAAACGTTCCGTACCAGAACCCCCTTCCATTGGTCAGTGCTACACAACCAGTTCTGCTGATGCAAGGCCTCTTTAAACTGTTAAACTGTATAATGATTTTCTTTAAAGATTATTAGAGTGGTTTGTTAACTACAATTAACTACTAATAAAATGGCATTCCACTTGAATTCAGTTGATTGTTGTAAACCGTAACTAACATAATCCCCGATATAGTTAACATAAAATAATTCTGGCTTATACTGAATATGGCTTTGCTGGATACAACTGGAAAATACCTGTATAATGGGTTACTTAAATGATGTAATGTATAGAGTTTGGCAAATGTTTAGTTTTGAGTTTTAACATGATTGAATTGTGGGGGATTTTAAAGTTGCTGTTGATGTGCATCTTCCTGAGACAGGAAAATGTGCTTTAATTTCATATAGTCTTAAAAGTTAAATGTTTTAAAAGAGAAATGACACATCATCAGGGTTGTTTCACAGCATATAGACTGTTTTGTTTTTGCTGTGAGTGAATGCTTGTGCTTTTATCTTTCCACAGATCCTCTACAAACAAAGAAAGTTCGCAAGGTCCCTCCTGGCCTGCCTTCATCTGTGAGTGTGAGATCATGTGCCTCTCATATAAATAGATTCACAGTGAGCTTGCTTAAGCAAGTTCATATATTTACACACACACACACACACACACACACACAAACAAAAATAATTCCTGGCAGTATTGTCGCACAAGGATATGATAGGATTTTACTTGCTTTGTAGGTTCTTGGAAGATGTGCTGAGCTACTTATGCAGCCAGATTTCTGTTTTTTGACAGCACATGCTAATCTGTATTTGTGTGTGTGTGTATTTTATGTTATGTTATTAACTATGTTAAATAATTAACGGTTATGTCTCATTTGTGTATTCTGTATGTGTGTGCTTGCATGTACATTTAGAAAGGTACATACACATATGTTGATTCCTTTCTGTGTTTGGGTGCATGGATTTGTGTCTGTATATGCACACTTGTGTGTCTGTGTGTGTGTGTATACATTGCAGTGATTGATTTTCAGTGCCGGCCTGTCACAGTCTGGCCTCCTCAAAGCCTCTCGTGGGACCAGGAGCACAGAGAGCAGAGCTGTCAGAGCGGATCCCCAGTTCTGCTCTTTTGATGTTTAATTAGTCATTATGTAGCTGAACAGGAGGACAGACAGAGATTAATAGCACAGAATCTCTGAAATTTCTATTGGTAATAATCCCGGTGGAGCTAAAGCCATTAGGATGCAGAGAAGAGAGGAGCCCAGCTTGTATTCTCTTGGCTGGGGGGGGGGCTTATTAATATGCATATATCACAAAGTCAGATGTTCATTGTTAAACCCTGGTGGCTTGCCAAAGGTTTTATTAAGCCCTACCTTAAATTCTTAGTACAGCTATACTAGTAGGGAGCTTTTTTATTTATATATAATTGTCTGGTTTACTGTCTTGGCTATGGAAGGATTTGTTTTTGTTTTTTAAACAAAAAGTTTTTATTAAAAATAAATGTTTTAGGGCTCACACTGGAGATGCATGGTAGTTGTCAGCTTTATTGGTATTTCTCTGAAATCAAAGATGGAACAGACTGCGTGACATGAAAGGCTGCGATGCATTTTGTTTCTGGATTTGTATTTGAATCCAAGTTTGTCAGAGCAGAAGGGAATAGGCCTGTCTGGCAGCAAGAGCTTCCTCTGCTTTCCCGCGCTGCCTTTCTCTTAAGTAAGTGATATATCGGGGCTCTTGTCACAAAGAAGGAGGGAGGGAAGCAAAGAGGGGCTGCCTTGCGGGTTACATCTCTTTGTTGTGTAAATGGACGCCAGGCTTTTATTTGTCAGTACTTAACACTTGGGCGCAGGTGCGGTTCTGTGACTCATAACGGCACAATCAAGCCATACAATGCTAGATGAGACTAGAAGCTAGAGAAACTGCTTCTTCTTCTCTGTATGCTGCACAGCAGATAAAGCTCTGAGGAATTATCTGAGTTAGTCTTTGATCCCATTTGAAAGGATATAGGTGGCTGTGTTGGAAAATGGGGGTCTAGGCCTCTTACTGGTTAACGTGCTCTTAGATAAAGAGAGACAAAGGTTATATCATAGGTGTTGTATTAGGAGGGTTGTGGGGGTTCTTGTCAGGCAGTTTTAAAAACTGTATGAATATTGCAATATTGCATTTTACTTATACCATTTGGTGTGAGTGAAGCAGGTTTGCACAAACTTTGAACGGTCTCATATCCTAACTGATTTTTCCAGTTGTGTGGTCAGGTGTGCTGAAACGGCTGGACTGAATTTTGAAATCTGTAATTTATCTCAAATTCAATCCTATTAGAAGATCCTTGTGCAGAACATGTAGTCAGATTTGGCCCCAGGTGTGACATCATTTCTGGATTAGAACCAATTTTTCTTTGGCATATCCGCCCACTTACAGTCAGGTAGTCAGACATGTTATGAGTGTTTTTGCAAGTGCAACACAAACGCAAACAGAACGGTCAGCTTGAAGGGAGAAAACTGGGAAATGGAATGAAATAGGGCCTTTAGGATGGTGTGTAAAGCACTTGTTAAATGGTAAGCGGCTGGGACCTGTATTGCTGGCGTAGAGGTTATGGTGAAGGTATTAGAGGTGCTGAGGTGAGGGCACACCTGAGGACAGAGCTGCTATGCCAGAGGCAGCTGGGTGAGGAGGCCTGCAGCTGCACGCTGCTCAAAGCTTTTGCTTGTGTAAGCACCAGAGCCCCACCAGAGATTTGAATAGCTGCTTGATTAAAAAAAAAAAAAAAAAAAAATCAACACAATGCCTCCTATCATTATTTCTACTGTTGGGAATTCTCTTATTTATTTATTTCAACCTCAAATCCCCTTTTCCTGATAGCTGTTTTTTCCCCCTTCCTAGTCTAAAAATAGATTTAAGAGTTTTAAATCAGCCGGCTAATGTGAGTTGCAAATCCAAGCATGATGTGTGTATACACTACATGAAGGCATCAAATCAAAATATTTATGGAAGCACATCCTCTGCGCATTTGGGCTCTACCACTGCAGTCCATCCGAATGTGAAGGCTATCTGAAGAGGCCAGCTGGTGATTGCAAACATTTAAATGTTTATAGGCCTTTTTCATCTTATATACAGCCCTCGACCCACCTGCACACCACACACACACGCACGCACGCGCTGGCACGCACACACACCCACACACAACCCCCCCTCCCTACACACACCCACCCACACACACACATCGCCATCACTGTACTGTGAACATACACACAGACTTCCCTCTGAAGTCTTCTCCCCTCCTGTCAGTCACACTCTAGTTGCATTTTTGATCTACAGTCCTTAGAAATCCTTATTTACTTAATCAGTGTTTTTTTATTTCTGTTAAGCAGCTGTTTTGCTTTAACAAAATATCAGTGTTTTCAAAGAGGTATGAAGATGCAAATATTAAATTGGACATTTTGTATAGCCTTGTAGAGACTGATTTCTATCTTCAAAGTCATCTGCAGGCTGCAAGTGCCCCCACCGCCTTCTCTCTCTCCTTGCTGTACACCTTGGGTATAATTGGCTGTATGGATTCCTCTGTGAACTGAGCAGCCCTGAGAGTGAATGCTGTAGCATGTGCTAGGGGATGCTGACGGGCAGCTGCGTGGGCACCTGTCTTGACAGGAGGAGGGAGAGAAAGAGGAAGAGCTGACGGCCTGTGGGGAGAGGCTGTATTTTCAAGGCCATGCTGTATGTGTTTGTGCGTTCATAGATTCTTTTTTTCCCCTCCTTACTCCTTTTTTTTTATATAAACTGTCCCTTGTTGGAGTCAGGGTGGCTTGATGTGACACATCCTCTCTGCCCGAGGTGGCAGTAGGTCTGCAGGAAGGCAGAACGTGAGCGCAGGGGGAAATTCAACTCCCTTCGGGGACTTCTCCAAGCGAGAACCCAGAGTGTGGATGACAAAAAGATTGACGTTTGCTTTTGACAGATCACTCAGACACTCTTGTTTCTGGGAGAGTTGCACTGCGAGAGATGAAACGGGGGAGTTTGCCCAAGGCGCCGAGTCTTAAGACTGAGTATTGCCTGGTAGCACTGTCTGCTGCATGACATTCACAGGGTCTCTCTCTCTCTGTCTCTCTCTCTCTCTCTGTCTCTCTCTCTCTCACTCTCTCTCTCTCTCTCTCTCTCTCTCTCTCTCTCTCTCTCTCT
>JAODUG010000018.1:3679557-3700616 GCA_027564795.1 Aphredoderus sayanus | reverse complement strand
GTCTTTAGACTGAGTATTGCCTGGTAGCACTGTCTGCTGCATGACATTCACAGGGTCTCTCTCTCTCTCTGTCTCTCTCTCACTCTCTGTCTCTGTCTCTCTCTCACTCTCTCTCTCTCTCTCTCTCTGTCTCTCTCTCTCTCTCTCTGTCTCTCTCCCTCACTCTCTCTCTCACTCTCTCTCTCTCTGTCTCTCTCACTCTCTCTCTCGCTGTCTCTCTGTCTCACTCTCTCTCGCTTGAGCTCCATCTGTTTTCAACAACAGCTAGTAGACAACGGTGATGTGTCCTACTATTATAGTAATGTTGTAGCACATTTTTATCTTATTCCCTGAATGACAGCTGGTCAGGACCAGACAAGAACACCTGGGATAAAACATGCAGTGTGGACTCTGTAGCATCATCAGACCACAGCATTTTGTTGCCACATAGGCATTCTGGATCACTTTCACCACATAATTTAGAACACTTGGCTTTTTTTATGTAAATAAAGTGTTTTAATCCCATAGGTTTACTGTTCTGTCTTCAACTTCAATGGTTCTAATTTTTTGGCTGGAATTATTTCTTTCAGTGCAAATTTGCACAATTATGAATTATATGTTGAAAGAAATTAACAGAATGCAATTTTTGTTAACATTTCTTAAAAAAAATATAGTAACACTAAATTTAGACTAGATCTGACTAAAACTAAGCTAAACTCACTTCATGCTTGATTTCTATTTATTTCTGACCTCAACTTGTATCCCATATGGAAAGACTGTTTTCAGTGGGACCAGGCTACACCACATGCACTAATTGTACAGTATGTATAATATTGTATGAGAAAGCGTCACTACAAAATACTGCTTACAGTAGATATCTTAATTCATTTAATGTCTTCTCCTATTATGCAGTAGTTCTAGTTCAGTGAGCATATCAATCATGTATGTCATAATTGCCAACAATTTAAACTATTTTATATTATAAATTTTGTTTGTGTTGTGTGTTCTACTAAATCAGCATAGTTGAAAGCATTACATGAATGAACCTGTCCTTTAGTGGCTGTTGTCTGCACACCCAGCCAGCAGGGGACAGTGTGTATATTTGGTCTGGTCTGATTACCGATTAGTGGACTCCCCAGAGATGTGCTTGTCAGATTGCTGATTAGATAGACACCCCTGGTTTGACTGGGATGATCCTTACCAGGGCCACAGTTACCTCTGAGTAGTGTGCCGGGTGTTTATCTTTGCTTGGGCTGCTGAAATGTACCGCTGACATTAGAGGCTAGAGATAATGGAGCAGGCAAACAAGCCAGAGGCCTGACCCCTTTCATCTGGGAGGAGAACAAGGAGTTAAAAGGACAAAGCGCACAAAAATAATGTGCAGATTAAAGTCATTACTCACATTCTGGTCTGTGGCAAATTATTCATGTGGGGCTTGCGTGAGTTTACGGCATTAATGGAGTCCTTGATTTTAGAACGCTGGCAGGCCCAAGACCTTAGCCTGTCAACAATCATTAAGGTAGTGTTTGTTATTTAGAGAGCGCCTAAACCATGGCTGGTGGGGTCTGCAAGGAACATAATTTCAGCACATGTAGCTTATACTGTAGCCAATATTATATATACCCTCTGCTGTGGGTCAGAGGTTACTTGTAAGATGCTGAAGTTCTTTGTGTGTCTGTGTGCAGCAAATCTGTCCAAATTAACTTGTTTGTGTCAAACTTGTTGCTGATCCTGCTATTGCTAGGTTGTTTAGGTAGTTTTAGTTATTCATATGTCAAATTCGAAATATATAACAATACATGCATGCATAATATATACATACTGTACATACATGCATGTATACATACTGTATATAGCAATAGAATTGCTAAATGAGCTGAATACAAACTATAAAGTGCATTGATAGTTTACTACCAAGCATACTTAATATGAAATACAAATATTAAAATGTAAAATAATTGTAGGTGAATGGACAAAACAAAAAATAAATAAACTCCCTGCAATAAAATAATAATAAAATGAAATACTGAGATGCAACATTAATTTTGTAAAATAGCCTAATTTGTAGCCTCAAGCTTATTTATGTGTTATATGAACATAACTTCTCAACAAATGTAATCTAATAATGCTTTAAAATGTATCTAACATTGGCTGATTTTTATTTGGGCAGCTTGTGTAGAGAGAGATTAAGAATCCCCCTGTGCAAACCCCCACACTGCAGTCAGCCCTCCCCTGTTAGAAGCAGAGCCTCTTACAGAGCACAATCTTCCTGTCTCATGACATCATTGTTAAATCCATGCGTGAGATGGAGGTGACCTCAGCTCGTGGATTTGCTCAGTGTTTTTCAACACCCAAACAAATCCCTTGAAAAACACCTTCCGCCAGCGGGAATGTGATTAGCCATGGCTGAGTAATGGGAACAGGTGGATATCAAGGGGTCTTCCTTAGCAGGACTAGCCCTCACTATGTCTGGGCTGGCTGCTGACTGCTAAATATGAGATGTGGGCTGATGCCAACATAAGATGTGGTGTGAGAAGGGCTTTTTTCTTACTTGACCAGGGGTTCCAAAGACCTGCCACTCAAGTGTAGCATTGAAGACGGTTTGAATCTATTGGCAGTAATAAAATTGTTTCCGGGCTGTATCACTGTTCATTCTCTCTCTCTCTCGCTCTCTCTCTCTTTCACTGTGCGATTCTCTTGACCTTTCAAGTTCTTTTCTTGCAGTTTTCCTAAAATTGCTTATTTTTCCCTGCGTGAGATGCAGCTGTCTTGGCCTGGTTTGCTTTATAAGAGTGATCTGGATGAATAAAATGTATAAAATAAAAAATAAAAACCTTTGGAATACAGGCATAAATTGTTTTTTTCTTTGAGGGAATAGGATACATGCTGACAATGTCCTGAATAAGCTCCAGGACATTGTATGCTGCGTGCTTTAACAAATTAATTCCCATCTCTGTGCTTTCATGTATTTTTCTCTGAACACTCTGTGTCTGGACATGTTTTGGACCTTTTAAATACACTTCTATCATTACAATTTTTCTTAAAGCATCATCTTGAAACGGTGCCAAATCTAAAACGGTAACAGCATGTATGGCCAGTCTTTTGGCCGAGTTTAAAAGAATCCCAGAGAAGAAAGGGGGATAAATAATAACAGTACTAGAGTACAGGCATTATAAAGCTCTAGTTTTCTTAGGGAAGTGGGGGGCTTTCATCTTTCTATAACAATAATGCTCTCAATGAGTATACAGGCCTGTGTTTAGTCCAGGAAGCTTCCACTGGTAGACATGAAAGGCTTCACTCAGACTCGACAGTGGGCTCTTGGTGGAATACGCTTCCTCTTCTGTCCCCTGCCTGTCCCTCCATGGTAAGTGTATACCATGGAACAAGGTGGCAGCATTAAACCGCAGTAACATGTATGTTTTGTTTTTCCTCCAGCGTTCCCTTGCTTTTGGCCCCCAGGAGTTAGGAAATGGAGCATTATTTTCCTGTTGACTGACGTCAAAGGCCAGCCCCTTTGCAGCTGTTGCATGCTTTACAGCGCTCGCTGTTTACAGAGTCCTGCTCGAGGGTCTCGTTCTGCCAACAGCAAGACGCTCCTTTATCTCTCTCTCTCTCTTCCGCTCCCTGACTGTCTTGTCCTACCCGTAGTTCCTGGAGATAGTCTTCTTTTTCTTGATCTCCTTTTCTGCTGCTGCTAATTGGAACAGTGTAGGAACACGTTAAACTCACTGCTTTAATTGTTACTAACAGCACATATATTTTAACTCATATTTTAACTCAACGATAGATTAGCCACACAGAATTCAAACGTTACGTATGCGAACGCACACTGCATTAATTTTTGCAGTAATTAATTTCCCTCTGAATTGGAGTTGAAACCCTGCTCTTAATGGGGTTTGTTCTAGTTAGTTATGAAGAAGATATGCATATTTTTTATGCTTGGAACTATACAGATTTTCTCATGGTATGAAATCTGCGCACACATTAGTTTTCTGTCCCACCCACTTCTCTTCATCTTTTTATTAAACCCGTCCCCACACTCCCTTCCCCCTCACCCCGTTCCCCTTGGCCTCAGCACTTACGAGTCTTAAGGGAGAGGGACGTACCACACGAGTCCCTCCCCTCGCACGCCCCCCCCACCCCCCTCACAGAGCAGGGAATGGTTCAGTCCTGCTTTGCATACGTTTCTACTGAGCGGGTCTCTGTGTGGAGGGCCAGGACCGAAAGACTTATCAGTCCCTGTGAACGGCTTGGATGTATGTCTAGGGAAAAGGCTAGTGTGCTGCTGCCGTTTATTGAAACAGTACACTTGTTATCACTTTAATTGTTGCTATAATGTATTGTGCTTATCCTGTCCCTGGAATGGGCAGTAACTCCTTGATGTATTACTACAACGGGAAATCGGTGAGTTATCTCTGGGAATGTGCGTGTGTTAGTTGGAGAGGGGAAGAGAGAAGAAGGGGAAGAGTGTGTGTCTGGTGTGTGCCCTACCCATGGGTTTTTGATTTCATGTGCCCAGTGACAGTGCAGTTCCTGGCTCTGTAGAGCAGTCGTATGTGTTATATTGTGTTAGTGAGTGTACATGTGTGTGCGTGTGTACACACGCATGGATCCTATCCCTAATACTTTTCCATTACATCAGTTACGGCTGTGTGACAGCAATATGTAATGTGCTTCAAATGTCAGCATGTATTTAAAATTGGGGTGCCAGTTGTAGATAAACAAGTAGTGTTTTTGCTGATTGAGGAAGAAAATGTTCATGATGGTGAATTACACAAAAAGGTTAGCCTGTCATGTCTGTCTAACTTAGTCTTGTAGACTGAATTAATCCATGTGGTTGACTTGGAAAAAACTTTTTGCAGCACTGAATTTATTTTTACTGGCTAGTTGGTTCAGCTCAGAGTCAGAGTTGAAATAATAACAAGTGGGAGTCTGGGAATGATTAAGGGAACGGGGCAGCCTGTTGAGGTTAGACTTTCCTGTTTGCAGACTGAGCTCCAAGCACCAGTGTTTCTGCTATTTCATCTGTTTTTAATCACATCAGCATTCTTGATGCCACAGAGAGCCATAATGTCATTTCTCTGACAGCGTCTTTGGTTTTGTATTCCTCTAAATATGTAATTCTGTGTGGGTACCTTTTTTGTGTTGGAGCAGCAGGGTAGCTCCTCATGAAGGGTTTGTTTTCACAGGTGTTTTTTGTGCTTGTCACAGGTGTACAGTAAGAGCTACTTTAGATCAGTTCAATGTTATTTGAGGGAAAGAAAGCTCTTAACTACTGTACATGTATTAATGCACACTAGGGGGGAACTAACATGTTTGCTGTGTTCTGCCCATTGGTGCATACCCTTAACATAGCTGTTGGGGTGTTTAGCTGAGTTTAGCTCACTATGCGTTTTATTTAACATTATATAATTATTTCCTTAGGAGTATAATGACTCAATAGAATGTATTTTAACAGTCTGCTTACTCTGGTAGATTTTTAAAAAATTATTAGAACAACCTTTTTTGTGCCCACTGCACAAAATATTACTTAGATATTTCTTTTTTTTTAAATTAGGATATTAACAGGCTTATGTTGAAGTTGGTGATGGGGAGACAATTGAGGCCATATGAATAGCATGGGTAAAATGGTAAGATCAAATGCAGTTGTTAAATAACCAATACAAACTTTGTCATTTTTTCCTAGAAAGGAAAAAGAAAGGTGTTTAGTGTTAGCATACATTTGGTACAGTATAATGTGAATCCACCTGTTTTATAGACAGACATCATCATGCACTCCTTTTATTAAAGTTTACATAGTGTGAACATTACAAAATATAGAACATTGATGTGGTATTTAATTTAATAAGTGAAAACTAATAATATATATATATGTATATATATATAATAGTGTTGCTGTGTTTTTCCCCACCTTCTGTTTAAGGAAAAGTATGACATGTCACTGTCAAGTGACACACATGCATGTATGAATTTATATATACACATGCACCCACGCCCCCTACTAAGACGGCAAGCAATAGTTATAATTTACAGACAATTAGTCCCCAAGTATTTATTTACAACTAGTGTGGGGGCTATGGTTATCCTTTGCAAGATAATTGAGTAATTGCAAACCTTGTATGGGACATTATTTCTGAATACGTTATATTCTTAACATCATTTCAGTTCACCTCTCTTTGTAAACACTCAACAGCAGTGTTTATAGACTTGCTTTTGCTCCCACATCTGCTTCAAAGGTTAACTGCTTTCACACAGAGCTCTTGCTACTTTGCTCTGTTCACTTGATGCTTCATTCTTGTCTGTCGATAACTATGAGCATGCGTTCTATATTGTGGCTCTCAACAGTACTACACAATTACACTACTGTAGGGATATATTCCCTTTTCACAGTTAACCAACTGCTACTAGACCTTGGTATCACTACAGAAAGAGTCGTGATACCAATATGCCTCCCAGTATCACTTTTTGTCTCAATTTTGATATCGAACTTGTACTAGTTCTTATGACACCACTATGTGTAACAAGTGATAGTGATACTTGCAGTGGGTGCTTATACTCAGCTAGAAGCAGATGTTATGCCTTATATGGTTTCCATCGTCTCTCCATCGAACAAGTGTGTACATGCATTTACCTACAAAGGTGTTGTATATAATGCAGTATTAAAATAAATATTTATGTATTGCAGGACTTCATAAAAAAAAATTCTTCCCATCACTGTATGTATTTAGAGAACTCAACATACCTATCAGGGTTAATATATTTTGTTTGTTTAGTTTTTGTTAGTATTTTTTGTTTTATAACACAAAGCATTGCTATTTTATTAAGTTGAACTAGTGTACAATATGCCTGTTTTGCAGATTTCTTTAGCAGATTTGCAGACCTACTAATTTAATTAAGAAAAGGAATATTGAGGCTTGAAGATTACTGTAGAATGAGAACTTGATGGTTCCATCTCCATTACGCAACATTAGATTGTTTGACACCATAGTTCCTTCCACCTTAACAGACAGAGTGCAAGATTTTCATAATTCATATATTTCTGGGTGGAGTATATTTATCTGAGGTGTTGTCTTTCCTGAGTAAATTCCCCATTTTAACCAGGGAATCACTGATAAATATAAAAATGTGCCCACTGCAGTAAATAAAAACTGATTTGGTTTCAAATGGCTAATGATGGTACCCGACTATTTGCCAAAATGTCCTTTCAGATAATGATAGTGAAGCTTTGCCTTTAATGCCAGTTTATTAGATGAAAATACACTTGAATGCATGTAGAAATGTTTTGCATGTTGTTTCAAAGTGGCTTAGCTGTACTTTTGAGGAGCCATTGTGCATTCTGCAGAGTTAAGCTGGTGTAAGTGTCTAAGATTTAGACCTGAAAAGAAATGCCCCATAGGCGTGGGTCGATTCCGAATAATGACATACAGGACACGCCACCGCCACAGTGTTTGTTGAGCCTTTCTTTTCATGAGCTTTTTGGTCTTCAGCCTTATTTCTTTCAATCTATTTTCATATTCTTTTGTTATGCATTGTATCCTTATGTTGACAGTCTATTGTTTGTGCATGCCATGTCATGATTGGTGTGCAGTGGAGATCAAAGGCAGGTGCTTAAAGCCTGGGGATGTGGCGGATGGTGTGGATGGACACTTAACTTCATTTGACTGAGCCACAATGCTAATAAGATACACTGCCAATAAAACATCCTAACCTTAAACAGAGCCTTTCACTAGAACTGGAAGTACTGTATGCTAATATTTTATATTCTCCACCCTTCAACCTCGCAAAATGAACCGGTGATATTAGAATTACTTATTACTATCTTGTAATGAAAACACACACACGCTGAAAAGACCTGCCACAGCTCCATGTTGGCCTTGTGCTCTGTGTGAGTGACGGCTCTTTAATTAATGCCCTCGTAAAAAGGAAGCACAGGCGGGCCCTTTCTTCCAGAGGCCAGTGGAATGAGGCACCCAGTGTTTGGGATGGCTTATTAATGCTTCGACTGGTTAGCCTTGGGTAAAAGGACAATTAGCATTATCCACTGCCATATGCTGCCCATTGAGCCCCAGACGGACACAAAGGCCTAGGCTCTCTTGTGTGTATGAGGCTAACCTGGGATCACGGCGGAAATAGTATCACCCCTGGTCACATGTGCAACCCAGAAGACCCTCCCGCAGCGCTTTAATTACACACCCAGGCAACAACACTCCAGAGTACTGCTCACTCAGCACACCCAATGGCCCTGCATGTCAGCTAAGCTGACAGAGCTCAGCATTGATGATATGCACATGTTTGTGCCTGCGTGTGTGTGTGCAGTCTGTTTTTGTTGCACCTCACAATAAACACTATGTCATGAACTGGTGGCAGGGGGGGAAAGCCTTAGCAAGTAAAATATAGCTACATCATTTGAAACAATCAGCCATTTCGTGACCAAGCTTAATCAGCAGGGCACCACTGCAGGGCACAGTGACCTTAACTGGTTATAGTGTACTGAACTCACTATCTTTTGATCATGAGGCACAGTTTACCACTGTGTTCAGAAAAAAAAAGATTATCGCATTTCCTTTTGTATGGGCCTCATTCTGTGTTTCAGCTTCAGCCTGTCAACGGGCGGAGCTACAGGGAAAGCTGTTTTGTGTGGTGTAGGCTCTCAAGCTTTCTAGGGCCTATCATAGACTCACACAGAAGAATGTAAAACCAAGGAACACAACAGGTGCCTAACAACTTCTCCCTCCCAGTCAGAACGTGGTGGCATTAGAACTGTGCGTTGTCTTAGTGCCAGCATGAGAGTGCACTATTATTGTAGATCATTAAAAAAGGAATTCATGCTGGAAATTCAGCTGGCACGGGGGTAGGAGCTAGAAATATGGGAGGGGAATCTGGATGGCTGACCTGGCTCTGATTTGTGCTACGCGACAGGTTGGGATGGGTCGTGTCTGTGGGATGGAGAAATTACTCAGCCCTTCACTCTCTCCTCACTCTTTCCCTCCATCTGGAGTGGATGAAGGCAGGGACCGCATCGCTGGTGTTTGGCCTCCAGTCTCTTTGATGTTGCTGTCTGGCTTGGCACTTTCACAGCTGTAGAACAGCGGGCCCATTGTGCTGCCACTATTACTCTCCCGCCAGCTTGCAGGTAGAAAAATAAAGAAGGGCGAATCGGCCTCTGCTTTTTCTACCGCTTGTTTGTTTTCTGCCTCTCTGGGCATGTTGTAAATGGCATGCTGTAAATGGCCATGGGTTTATTGTCCCCCTGGAAGTGGGCGCCAGCCATTATAATTCCATTAAAAGCTGAGATGATTTAAAATGCAAATGCAGTTGACAATCTACTGATCTCCATGTACCTTCCAAATGAGCTCAATTTAATTTTAAACTTGGTTGGTTAGGTTGGTAATGTCGGTGGTCTGGGTCATTAAATCGTAATATGTGAAACTCTGTTTGCAGTGTGTATTCTATGGGTTTGCTTGTGAATTAAATGGTTGTTATAGTGTAGCATACAGTAGATGCGCTCAGTTGGCCAGCATACATTTTATGTACTACATGTTTTTTAACTATATAATATTTTATTTTTATTTTATATTAGGTGTACGCACCTTCTCCAAACTCTGAAGACTTCAACAGAGATTCTCCTTCCTACTCTTCTCCTAAACCTTCCAGCAGTATGTTTGCAAGCACTTTTTTTGGTGAGCAACATTTTCTTGCCAGTCTGTTATTTTAACAATTTCACGTAATGATCTGTTTTCAGTGTGATAGTGAAAGGCCCCAGGTATAATTTAGGTCCAGGTCCGTCAGAATTATATTATCTATAAAAAGTATTATTATTTATATGTATCTTATTTTATTAAAAAATATATATCATATATAAATCAGAACTTTAGTTATAGTTTATTAAGGATTTGGTAAATTTACATAAATAAATCGGATGTATTTCTTTGGGGTCCTGGTCATAGAAGAATAGCAGAATACTCTTGTTAGCCTTAGACTACGTGAATTGAAATGTTACCTTTTATTGTGTCTATCCTTAGATGGGACCCACAATTCCTCTGACCCATGGAATTCATCCAATGGGATCAGCCAGTCCAGCTATGGTGGAATGCTTGGAGGATCCTCATCTCACATGCCACAGTCAGGAAATTATAGCAACCTGCACTCACATGACCGCCTGGTAAGCAGCTCAGCTGGTGATACCAGCACAATAGAAAAAGAATTAAAATCAAAGTCTTATCCTAATTCTATTCTGCTAGCGCACTAGAGATGTCAAATGTTCAGCACAGAGATTGTGTTTAGCCCTGCCAAAATACACACACTGCACAGAATCCCCACAGAAAGGAGTCTGTGTGTGTGGGGGCGTTCGTGCGTGCATGTGTGAGTGTGTGCATGTGTGTGTTTGTGTGTGTGGAGCCTCACAATCTCTGTCTTGTGTGTTGGTGTCTGGTTATTATCAGTGAAGACACTGCTGACTGGCTTCATATCAGTGTTTGATCTCTCCTTGTCTGTCTGCCTGCTTGTCTGATGTAACTAACTGGGCATCACAGGGAGCCTGGATTTGCTGCTGGCCAGAGCCCTCTGTATGTCTGTGTTTTATTCCCCAGTAAACTGACAATTATCACAGACCGTCAAATCATTTTAAAATCGCAAAAGATAATCCCCTCTATATTTATTTCAAACAGTAAATGGACAAGGTGGCATTTATCTTTCCCTCCTCCTGTCTTTCTGAAACATTTTCTCATTGAGTTTTGCTTGACCTTTCCAGATACCACTTTATTAACTCTTGTACACATACACAAACCTAGCTTTACATATAGGCTCATTGTAGGTTCATCTCTTTCAGAACTTCCCTCCACACTCTGTGTCCCCGGACATCAACGCTAGTCTTCCTCCCATGTCCAGCTTCCACCGCAGCAATGCCAGCTCTTCACCATTCGTCTCGGCTACTCACACCCCGTCCATCCACACCCCCGATGGTGTCATGGGTACGTGCCGATGTTCAAAGACTTGTTCAATAGCTTCAACATAATCAACTGCACATCTGTGTGTGTGATGGGAGTGGGCTAGGCTGCAGCTAGACGGCTGCAGTGTGTGATGTGACCTCTCTCCCTGTGACCACTAGTTCACTATTATAAAGGCCTCTCCCTTTTCCTAGCTGTTGCCAATCGGGGAAACGCCACGGGAAGTTCGCAGACTGGAGATGCACTTGGCAAGGCTCTAGCCTCTGTAAGTTACCCAATGTATGTTTAATTTCACTGTATTGTATCTGAAACATATTAGCTGTATGTGCAAATATGGTTTGGGTACCCATTCACAACGTAAAAGGCACTTTGAAGAACATAAATATCTCGATCTAGGCCCCATGTCTCCCTTACATGCACTTGTAAGCTGAAATCTATTTTAATTTCTCTGAAATCGAGTTAATGCATTAGAGTAATGGCCCACTTCTCCCTCTAAAAGGAAGTGACCTCCGTGGTCACGCTGGGAATTAAGTGCTATACTGAATGCTGATTAAAATAACCCAAACTGGTTTTTGGATGTGAGCCAGGATAATTGTGGACTTAAACTAAGAGCATTCGAGAAAGGGAATAGTACATTAAAATGCTGTTAAAGCTTATATAGATTACACATTAGTTCAGATAGTCAAAGCATGTTATCTGTGACAATGTGTCCCTACATCTCACATAGACTTTTTCAAACATATCCCTCCTATCTCCATCATAAAGCATAATTTGATCTACTGTCTTTAAATAGATTTTGATACCAGGTGCATTCTGCCAATACTTTTATGATAAATATTCTAAGGTTTTGTCTGCCTTCCCTTACCATCTCAAAGAAAACTGTCCTTGATGGAACAATGATGTAGGCTACAAGACCATACCACATTCACTTTAAGCTTGCTGGCGCATACATGTAAAATTGGATTTGGGGGATTGATAATAACAAATTAAGTATTTTTATATTTGCACACTCAATTCTATTAGCATGACAAAGCTGGAGTGAAATGGACACGGCTGGGCTGGGGGTGGATGCTTGGGGTAGGGGGCACGGGGGAGGTTCAGTGCTGTGGCGCAGCTCCACGGGCCGCCCTTTGTCAAGCTTTTGTTCTCCACCCTTTTAAATTGGCCATGGTTATTGGTCTGCTGCCGCCTGCGGGAGCGTAACTGATGACGAGGCGGAGCTTCATTTATTCCAGCAAAATGAGCCGTGTTTGTATGTGCCAGAAGTAGGCATAAGCCATGACGCTTGCATAGAGCTTTAACAATAGTCCGGCATATATTGTGGGGTCAGGAGTCATGGCTATAAACGCCTTGCTTTTGAGACATTCTGAAATATCTGGAGATTTGTTTGCAGGCTTATTGGTTTCAGACACACTTGCACGTCAAGATTTTAATCCTTCTTACTTTGCAGCTGAATTGATTGTCTAAAGGTGACTACGTTTATCAGGGGGAAAGCCTGATTTAAAACGTAGAATATAATTTGTGACAAATAGTCCTCCCATCCCTCCCATCAGAGAATAACAGATATTCCTTGTATGCTTAGGGAAACAACAGCCAAGCCTCTAGCTTGATTCCCAAAGTTGATTGAAACACTAAAGCCCAGAGATCAAGATTCAATAAGGAGATTATTGATAATGAGTGCATTCTATCATCACTGCAAGTCAAATTGTTTCCTGCAAACTCAATTTAATCTGAATATAGAAGAGAATTCTCTATGGATCCGCTTTATTTTTCTCTGCTAATTAGTTTGTATCACCCATAAAACCCTGGGCTGTCTAAGACATGTTCTGTTATTGCACAATATTTAAAGAAACTCAGGAATGTGTTGTGCTTTAATCCAGAATTCGTTTCAACAAATGAAATCCCTCTGCAGGTTTTTATGTAATCCCACGTTTCCTACTCTTGTGATTAACTTGTCATCCTGAATCATCCCAAAGTTAAGACATTCCTTTCAGTCAATACTTAATAAAGGCAGAAGTTTTCTTCTGAATTACAAATGCATCTATTAATCTGAGCTGGATTTTGTACATGACATGTTTGTCGTCTAAGAGGAGTGGTATATTTTAAAATAAGGATTTGGCTTTATTGTGTTGTTATTTATTATTATTGCTATTATTTTCAAGGTATTAGAAATATGTCCATATATTAGGTTGGGCAGATATTGGGTGGTCTTCATTCTATGCCCATACTGAAACACAGGTAACCATTAAAGGCTCATGTGTATGCACAGAGCATGGTTGGGGTCTCTCTGGTAGTAAAATCCCCAAAATGGATGAGCCTATTTGGGATGAAAAATAGTAGCACAACCTATAAAGCAGGGGATAAATGACCATCTGTGATAATGACGTTTTTATTTATTTTTAATTTTTTGTATTGTACTACTATTTTGTAACTTTCTCCTCTATATCCCTACCACTCCATCCACCCAACACTTCCTCTCCCTTCCCATAGATTTACTCACCTGACCACACTAGTAGCAGTTTTCCATCCAACCCGTCAACCCCCGTGGGCTCTCCTTCCCCTCTGACGGCCACAGCAGGTGCTGCCGCAGCTGGTCCAGTGGTGACTGCAGCAGGAACCCCCTCTGGAAGGGCAGGTACAGCCTCAAACTCCTATTCCCTCCACATACTTGCATGGTATCTAATTAGTACAATAAATCAGACAAAGTAGTGTATTTTGGGTCTTCTGCTCCCTAGTATAAGAGCTTTTAAAGTATGTATTACCTGAGCTGGCTAGAAATAGCACAGATGGATAAATATCTCCCATGATCATGAACTAAACAGAGTGAAGGATGTTTATTGATACTTGTGGTGTGATATTCCATGTGGTATTAGTGGAATTATCTTTGCATTGATGTATTGCTTTTTGAAAAACCCTTACAGTTGTGACAACAATCAGGATGCCTTGCTGATTGATTTATGAGCCTAACTTAGATTTATTGTGTGCTGCATAGCACTATATATATACATGCTATATATTTCTGTGACTTGAAGAAAGTGAAAGACACACATTTAAAAATGCTGCTTTGTCTCCCCATGGAAGATTGATCCATTTGAATGCTTGACAATGTCCCTGTTCTCCTAATGGTCTGTAACAATGATGTAGTGCAGTAGGGATTTTAAGACAGAAGCATACTACTGAGTTTAATTTTGCCCTTGTCAAATAAACTGCCAGTGAAACATCCCAACGTTCTAGCTTTTACTCCCAAAATGTTTGTTTAGTATGTATTTCATACACGGTAACTTGGCCATAAATCAACCAGAGTTCTGATAGAGGGTGAGTAAAGGAGATGGATAGGGAATCACCACTGTGTTGTTGTAGCAGTGTGGGTTAATGTGTTGGCGACAGCTGTCCCTAAGTACTGTATGCCCCCTCAGTCTCAGCTGTTGCCATGGCCCGTGGACAGCTGTTACACCCCTAGGGACCAGGAGGCAAAAGTCCTCATTTATCTGACAGTGGGTGGAGGGTGGTGACTGAGACTCATCTGATGAGGTGATATCCTAACGCGGGGAGATCCCTGTCTCACCTTGTTTACAGAGAAAACAGGGCCTATGGTAGGAGACCATATGTGCAAAGAAACATCTGTTTTATAGCCTAACTCAGTGCTAGCCATAGAGAAGAAATGTATAATATAAAATTAGTCTTTGTTCTTCTCATTGATTTATGCTTGTATATTTTATATGTGGATCTCCTTTTAACCATTTTTACTTGCTCAAACATGCAACTGGATTATTTGGGAAAGGATATATTTTATTTGTCTTGGCTTTGGCATGTTTTAATGTAACCCACAAAGTCCATTCATCCTGAGCATTTGATGATGTGCAGCACATTACTCAAGGCTGGTTTGTTCAATTACCCTTCCCTGGTGCACGTGGGGACCAGGACCCCAGGCAAATTTTTCATAGCAGCTAGCCAGGAGAGGCTTGTGAAGAGTTCCTGTATGATTCACACCAGGGAGAAATCTGAGGCACAACGAAGGATTTTTCATTTGCTTTTTCAAAGTAACTTTTAATAGCTGTTAATTAAACTCTGTGTTTTCTCAGGCTGTGTTTAAAGAAACATGAAAAGACAAGCATAGCTGAGTATAGAAGTTATTTTTCTGGAGGATGAATAGGTGGAAAGTCCTATTATAAACAGTTCCATGTACTGTATTCAAGAGAGATGTAATCTTTTTATTTGCCAGTAGCATACAGTACTTAGGTTTGCTATTGTTACATTTCTCATCTTTCTCATGTTTGCTGGATCTAAAACCATGAAATGCCATTGTAGGGATTCTGTGCATTCTTTGCATTCTAGCAAAATGTTCTAATTTAGGTAATATTTTAATCAGTAGCCAAGCAAAGTGAACATAATTACTTGGCTTAGTAATGTGTTGAAATGAAAGTACTGGCTGTTTAAAACTGGGATACACAGAAATAATTTATTCTATGAGTTTATGTCTTCTTCTGTAGCTCATGTGCGTATTTTAAGATAATGTAGTTCAACTGTTGTAATACCTAGGACAGGTTAAACATTTAAGATTGGATAATTAGGTTCTATATTCATGTATTCCTCAAGTAAAAAGCTTGAAAAATGACATTTGTTCCTGTGCACTGAGAAGCTTTCAACTTTTGCAGTGGAATAACAGTGACAACTTGTCTGAAAGTGCACTTCTAGGTCCCATTTTGATGCATGTTTTAATTGGCTGACTATTCTTTAGTCAAAGCAACCATATCAACAGTAATTTCTTACAAACAGCCATAATGGTGGAGTGGTAACCAAAACAAAGTCCCCATCTGTACATCGTGCTACAGTGGACTCTATTTACCAGGATGTAAAATGGGTTTGGCATCCTTCCACCATAATGGAGACCAGACGGAGTGCTGAAGAGCCCTGAGCTGGAAAGGCCCACAAATAGAACTTCGTCTAAATAGCATGGAAGGGTTCGTTATTGTCAAACTCCATTAGGGATATTTGATTGTATAATACATTGCCTCCCTTTGCACGTTGTTTGTTTGGCATGATATGTGGATGAAATTAGCTTTAGGAAAGGTAAAAAAAATACATGCTGAACCTAAATTCAAAATGTGATGAGCAGATGTGAATTCCATTTCTTTTTCACTAATTTGTACCAGACTAAATTAATTAGATTTTCTTTCCTATGAGCTAAGCAGGGCCTGAAATGATCGTTTTGGCTCAGTTAGAAGTTTAACAATTCATTCAGATCATTTGCCAGTCAGATATAAATGATCACATCTACAGTAGAATAACTAGTTATACTGGCAAGAAAAGGAAGTCATTGAAATGGTTTTCTAGGGATATTTATTAGTAAATGGCAAATGGACTGTACTTGTATATCACTTATCTAACCTTGAGGCCGCTCAAATCACTTTACATGATTGCCTCACATTCACCCATTCAGATACACATTCATACCACTTGGAGCAGTTAGGGTTAGCTGTCTTACTCAGGCACACCTCAACACTGGGTCAGGATTTAACATGGTTTGACCAGCAACTTCTCGATCGACTTCTACCCGATGTGCCTCTGCCGCCCAAAATATATATCTAGAAGTACATATTGTATTATAATAGAATGATATTTATACAGATGTTATACTATGCAATAATTATACGTGAAAGAAGCAATGGAGGCACATTTGTAAGGAGGAATACTCCTTACGCTTGAACAAGGAAAACTCTTGTTCAAGCGTTTTTGCATTATTTTCTGTGTGGGTTTAAATTCCTAGAAACCCAGTTTATGCTTATCAAATGTCAGTAACTTTCTGTTTACCCATTATGAGTGGAGATTTTTCATGATGAAATTATATAAAACACAGGAGAACAAAATAAAACATTTAAATTTTCAGAAAGTTTTCCTGTGTAGACTTAAAAAATATTTTTCCCTAAATTTGTTCACAAATTTGTTAAAATCCGTGTTAGTGAGCATTTTTACCAAGATAATCAATCCACCTGACAGGTGTGGCATATCAAGATGCTGATTAAATAGCATGATAATTGCACAGGTGTTCCAAGGCAACTCTAAAATGTGCTGTTTTACAGTATCACACAACACAATGCCACAGATTTTGAGGGAGTGTGCAATTGGCATGCTGACTGCTGGAATGTCCGCCAGAATGTAATTTTTCAAGATAAAACTGCACATTTTTTGTGACCAGTCCAAGGCACACCTGTACAATATTCATGCTGTTTAAACAGTATATTGATATGCCACACCTGTCTGGTGAACAGATTTTAACTATTTTTAACAAAAGTTGAGAGAAATAAAACTTTTTTGTGCATAGAAGTTGTCTTAGATCTTTTACTTCAACTAGGGAGCAATAAAAAGCAAGTACTGCATTACTGTAAGTATAGTTCTGCAGGAGTGAACCCGTAGTATTACAGTACATTAACACAAAAGTTAATACAATTAAAATTACTATAGTTCTTTTAACATGTATTTCTACTTTATCTATTTTGATTGATATTTTACATGCATTATATTGACTCTTGGACAGCTGTCCTCCACCCCAGGAGCAGGGTGCTCCTGGGGATCTACTGCCCTACATGTTTTAGACATCTCTCTGCTTCAACACCTTATGAATGAGTTTTTATCAGGCTTTTGTTGACCAGGGTTGAGGACCACTGCTCTAGGACATCAGTAATATATTGGAAAGAAAATAGTGTTCAGTGCTCTTTGTTTCATAGATCTATTGATTCCTGCTGTTCCATTTGGCCTGAATGTTTGGCAAGTTTCAAATATATTAGTACAATTTCTAACATGTGCTTAATATCTCGATTTTCAATTTGAGATATTAATTCGATTTCAAATTTGATTTCAAATAAAATGTAATAATTCGATTTTCAGTTTTAAATTTTTGAAGGTCTAATGATGGTTTAAGTGCTAGTCGGACTTCCCACTTGTGGTAACAATTACGTGCAAAATAAAAATTCTAGGTTAATGAATGTTTAGGTGTTTTGACTGCATGTTGTCAGGTCAAATAAGTCAAACTTCATTGTCTAAATTACACTGTATGGTTCTCAAATTGTGGGTAAATACCCCTGGGTATTTCCTGTATCAAGGGGGCTGTGATATTAGAATCTCACAACCCCATTATTAGTTAGTGTATTTTTACTTTTTGGTTTGATTATGTTTAATAAAGTGCATCTATGTTGATTGTTCAGAAGTTCATTGCTTTATTTTGTAGAAAAACTACAAATGTTGGCAATGCACTGGTTATAAAAGCATTAGCTATTCTTCGTTTATTACACCTCACTCCCCCTTCTCTGCAGGTGGTAACCAGTGGCCCCGTCCTGGTGGACAGACCCCCTCCTCTCCAAGCTATGAGAACTCCCTTCACTCACTGGTAAGCCCCCCCTACCCCACTGCCCCCAGCCCCCCGCATATTGCATTCTTTGCATTTGTACTTTTTAATGGATGGCCACTGTAGATGGGTTACCCGTGGAGGGCAGAGCTAGCATTACATGGAGATTCCTGTCTGACAAATGTTGCTGAAGAAAAAAGGTGGGGGGAGTTGAGGGAGACCAAAACTGAACAATACCTGTCCCTGGAGGCGTGCCCGGCCATCTGTCTTGTGCTCTGTGTGCCAGAGCGGGAATGACGGCGGTGGGTGGAGGGGTGGTGGGTGGTGGTGGTGGCAGCAGTTGGCTTCCAACCACTGCTGCAGGATTCCTGTGCTGTCTTACAGCCAGCGCCTTGGTTGGTATCACTTTCTCCCAACGTACGGTAGAACCTGATGCACCCATGGCACATTCAGACATATTTACCCACAATTCTGAAATACCACCCCCCGCTAGTCATCAGCAGGGACTATAGGGCAATACATATTGCTTCAGTAATCATAATGTATCTAAAAAGAAAAACATTTGAAGTTCTGCCCTTTTTATTCTAAACACTGCCTTTTCGCTTTGTTTCTAGAATTCATGTACTAGGTAATAATCTGTATTGACAATCCTCTCTTATTCTTATTTGACTTTGCCAGAAAAACAGAGTTCACCAGCAGCTACATGAGCATCTCCAAGATGCCATGTCTTTCTTAAAGGATGTCTGCGAGGTACTCCTGCCTTTCAGATTAAGGCCCTGATTCACTAAGATTGCGTTTTTGTAGCAAATCAAACTATTCACTGTATCTATGCAAATCAAGTTATAGTAGAAAATATGGACACCATATGGTATTGCAACAGCAAATTACAAAGTTTCCAGTTAAAAAAGCTCCAGCTTTGTGTTATTATAGTGTCAGTATATATTTAGACTTGTGTAGTCTTGAGGAAAAACTTTTCTACAACTTATTTTGCTGGCAACGATGTCTGCGACATCCATTAATAATAAGGGCTGTGGTATAAATCAGCACTGCCCAAAAGGTGACCTATATAAAGTCACCTGTTGAGAGATTTTGGTTGTGCTACTTCTACTGCAGAAGTGCATACTGCGGGATATTTTGTGAAATCGTTGCATGGCCAAAACCAGAAGAGATTATTAATTGGACAGTAATTCTATGGCATATACTGTGTGGATGGTGCACTCCACAGTGCACCAAACGTTTTTTTTTTCTTTCTCTGTGGAGCCTCCAGTGCTCATAGTACATGGTTCACGAACAACACAGACTTTAACAGATTAGGTGCTTGGTGAATCGGGGCCTGAGAGCTTATGTGTCTGTCTACCGTACATCATCATATTTATTTTATTATTTCCCACTCACAAACATGACTTCCAGTTTGTTAACTACATAGTTGTTGTACTTTTAAATGTTGCTCATTGCCGTTGTGCCATTCCAGCTTGTAGAATTACTCGTAGTAAAGGAACCCCAAGCGGCTGGAGCACATCTGTCCAATTTCCAGTCAGAGAGAATTGAGGGCAGTTGTTTATTTTGAACATATTTTAACCACACGACCTCAAGATGAAATGGCTCAGTTCTCCCGGTGTTTGGTTCATCTTTATCTTATGTTGCAGATGATTCTTTTTTCCTTTTATACCCCCTCGTCCACACCATACAATCTGTGTTCTTAAAATCTTACTTAATGTGCTTATATTAAGCTGTTCTGTCCCTTTTTCTCCCCTCTTCTCCCTCTCCCACTCCCTAACCCTGCAATTTCCTATCCCCTGGTCCTCCCAGTCCCGGATGGAGGACAGACTGGATGATGCAATCCTCGTCCTGCGGAACCATGCAGTGGGCTCCACCGCCAGTCTGCCCAGCGACATACACAGTTTGCTAGGACAAGCACAAAATGGGCCAATAGCAGCCATTGGAGCAAACTTTCCCGCCTCCACATTGGTTCCAAGTCGGACAGCAGCGATGGTATGAAAATAAACTTTCTAGAGATTTGGGATATTTTTAGGAACGTTCTGTTAATGTGTGCTGTGACAATGATGAATACATTATAGGAATATATTTTTCAGTTTTTTACCTGAGGTATTTATTCTTGCATATTGAAACAAGTCTCAGCCACCTGTTTGAAGTGGGTCCACTGCCATGTGGTAAAACTAAGGCATTTTTCCATATCGAGCAAGTGAATTTATACTGACATATTTTCCATAAGCATAATGGCTTGCCCAATGCTCCTACTCTTCATGGGAAAGGCAGTATACACAAGGGTGAGAGGGAAATGACTAAACCAGACATAATGGAGTGAAGCCCTTTTTTGTCTGTAAAGTATTTGTGTGTTGCACTCCTTGCAGTGTTAAAGACTTTATCCTCCTGAGGAACAGTGGAATGCAAGTCTCTGCAACACATGATGTGTTCTCCATCAGAGTTATTTTTTAAGGAGCATTGGGGATTTACCAGAGGTGCACATCTGTAGCAGAAGTTAAGATAGGGAACTAATGATCTGAATGTAGTGAGAAACAATATGGCTCATTCATTTTAATTTTCTATCTGTGATTGGTGCGAGAATGGATGGATTTATATTTTTGTAAAGACAATGTCTCCATACATGACGTAAACGTGTGGAAATACTACAAATAAACAAAAAAAACTTACTTTGAAGAAGTATTTTTCATTGAATAGCTGTATTTTCTTTGGTCAAGTCAAGTCAATTTTATTTGTATAGCCCTTAATCACATTGCAGTCTCAAAGGGCTTCACAAGCAAACATTTCAC
>JAODUG010000018.1:3643405-3679457 GCA_027564795.1 Aphredoderus sayanus | reverse complement strand
CATCAAAACCTCATGGGTAAAAAAGGGAAGAAACCTTGGGAAGGGACCACAGAGAGAGGAATCCACCCTTCCAGGATCGTTAGGATGCAATAGGTGTTGATAGGCAGAATAATGATCAGATTATACATTTGGTCTGACTTGTCAGTCTAAATAACCAATCTAACATATTTTAATATAAATTTGTGAATCCAATGTAGTTCCACTGTTATTTATTAGGTTGTTTCTATAACTTTTATGCCCTATTTCAAAGATTTTGGCAATAATACCATGGCATTTTATTGTACATCTAGAGTAGGTACATGTATTATATATTGTACAGAGTGCTTTTTGTGACCGTCTAATGAGTTAACTTTAGTATATTGACCACTTGGTGTGGGTGTTGTTGACTGGCTGGGACTGTGAGAGAGAGAACGTCCTGTGTGTGCCTTAACACAGCGCTTCCTGTGTGGGAAGATGTCCCGTCACACAAGCATGGGCCTTTACTCTGGCCAAACCCCTTTCTCCCCATCTCACCACTTCTTTTTAACAAGCCAGGAAATCTGAATCGCTGTGCGCGTGTGGCCGATCCCGCGGCCTCCGCCCTAAAAGAGGTCCTCAGCTGTATGGTAATCAGGCACAGCCTTGAAAATGGCAGCGTTCTTCCCTCGCCAGAGCTCCAGCCTCCCTCTTCCTCCCCCTGCAGACAAAGAGTTGTTTGGACACCTGTTGAGAGCGCAGCAGAGATTAGCCTAGCGCTGAGGAAAGGGAGGCTCTGGGGGTAGTAGGGTTAACAGAGGCCAACAGTGACTAGGGATCACATTCCACAAGAAAAGGGGAAGACACCCATAACACACCCATTGGGGATGGCTTTCCCGCCTTCCCTCAAAGGAAAACCAGAAAGCTGGATAACATGCGTTAAACCTCAGCAAGGAAGGATATTGTGGTGCAAAATCATGAGTCAACTGGAAATGGTCCGGCTAAATTAGCCTGATAGCTTTTGATGCAAAACACTGAAATATTTGCGCGATATATACATACTGTATCATAAACCGGTTATGAAACGTTATTAGAGATTGGGGGCATGCACGTTGTAATAAATTAGTGTTTACACTTTGGCTTCACGTTTATACATTTAATACATCCCACTGTATTAGGAATAACATACTTTTTATAAACACCAGTATACAGTATGTTATCGCTCTCTGTTAACTGAGCTGCTTTAATATACAGTAGATCGCTAAATCTTTGAGCACATGTTGCCAATAAAGTTTTATTACCCACATGTTGTTAATGTAGTTTTATCATCCAGTTTTTTGTGAAAAAGACTCCTTGACCTTTTTAGCAAACATTTCTTAATGGCTATTTCCTGGGGCAGCCGTCAGTCATGGAGCTGCATTTTAATGTAATACTAGTTGAAATGTGTTGTTCTCCTGTACTGGTACAGGGTGGGGCCCACCGTGACGACACATCCAGCCTGAACAGCCACGGAGGGCTGCCTAGCGCTGGCTCCACTTCCAGCGCAGAACTAACCCACCAACTGGAAACTTTCCGAGGTGAGGTTACCATATGTTCCTTGTGTCTCCAAATGGCCAACACACATCATTGTACAGTCACATACATACAGCTCTTAAGCTTAACAAATTAAGATAGCACTGCACATTTAACAAGTATATAAATATATAAAAACACATATATATAACAATTAATATATTAAATTAAAAACCAAAAGTGGATTAATAGTAAAACCAGAGAAACTGCTGCAGTGGTCTCTTATTTGTTTCTAGAGCTGTACAGTATGTTTGACAGCAGTGGTGTTTAACCAGGCATATCACAAGACAAGGTCTGTAGAGTTACAGACCTTAAAGGTAGTATTCGATATTTTAAACATTAATATAGACTAGCAGCAAACAGAAATGTTTTAAATAGTGGAGTCAGGATTACATCTTGAGCACCAAATGACATCACACTCCCTGTGTGTGTGTTGTAACCTCAGTTTCTCTGTTCTTTGTTTTCATAGCCGGTCCATCCCTGCATGCATGTTAGTGCAGGTGTGCCCACGATGCATTTGTCTGAGATGCTGGTGCTCTAGTATAACATCTAGTGGCAGAAAGTGACTTTCATGGATCCCCAGCATGTTCCACATGTGTGCTACCTATTGCAGGTCTCGCTGCGAGCCTGGCTGGCCAGGTGCCTGCAGCGCTGGAGTTGAAGGTGGAGAACCCAGACAAGGAAGACATGCACGACAACCACTCCTCGGACGACCTCAAGTCAGACGACGAGGGCGACAAGAGAGATATAAAGACTCCCCGGGGAGGCACCCGCACAAGGTAATGTTTGATAGGTCTGGGGGTGGGGGGGGGTTGGACTCCCATGGGGTGTTGGTTAAATAAATTATGTTTTGAAGTACAAATCACTTTAAAATAGCCCTGTCTTTAAAGAGTAATAGCATCATTATGGCTTTCCACTATTTCTCAAGATATAACACTGCAGTTTGGCAGTTGGCACAGAGGATAAGGGGGGAAGCAGGGAGCCTGTGAGCAAGGATGGGGGCCTCCCACATCGGAGACAATTTGTACAGGAAGTACACAATTAAATTATATTTCAAAGGTGTTAATCACACGCGGGGGTACATCTTGTGATTTAAGCCAAAGTACCATTTTGGTTGCACTTTCTATACAGAATAATGACAATAACAATAATCCATCTGTTTAATATAGTTAATATAGCATTATCAAATGCTTTTAAATTGGTTTACTAATAACTATTGGTTTATCTGTCTTTCTCTTTCTCTTTAATAAAGGACGATCATCAGTAAATACTTTGCACTATGGCATTTTTTCCTAAATGTTTTAAACTAAATCGGCATTTTACACTTTTACACTAACCATTTACAAAACATTCTTAATGATGTATTGTAGCTATTTTTTCTGATGAACACACGTGGCTCTAGTTTCCTGATGGTGCAAGGCCATAGTGACAATTTTGTTGGGCACATGGTGGTTTTTCTCTCGCCTGGACTTTTCCGTGAATACGTGTTTAACCCTCCCGCTGTCCTAAGGTTTTCAGCAGATTACAGCAGAGGGAGCCAACCCGCGAATGTCATATGTCCGTGTTGTGGTTGGCGCCCGCTACTGGTGAGTGCACCGGGTCATTTTGACCCATAGGACAGCGGGAGGGTTTACTGATGAATACTATCCTAAACCTCGGTGCTTTAATGGAGGTGCCATATGCAGTATGCGCACTTGGTTACTCTACACCACCCAAACAAGGGTGGTGCAATCAGTTTCCTCCTGGAAGAAGCAATTCTGTCGAGACAGTCTACACTTTCACCGTTCATTACAACAGTGGCAGTTTGCCTTGATAGAGAACGCTCTGCTTTGAATAGAATGAGAGAGGCTGATTTGATTGGCCATAACTGAAGTCACCACTACAGATTTTCTTTCATTCATATCCAACCCTTTTACAATTCCGCCACCGTTGCACCCAATTAACGCCACCGCCACATGTCTCGAAATCAATAAAAAACTCTTGGCCCACCTTAGATCCACTTGAGCCACTTGTGTCTTTCCCAGGAAACTGGCCCATCATCTGTATATTTTTGTATATTGTATGTACTACTATACAGTACATACAAGTTGTTTGTGGATGTTTAAATAACTATGTGTGTATTTATAGTATTATATGTACAGTAGTATCTGTGCTTTAATGCCACCTTTTTTGTTTTCTCCGAAAAAATCTGCTGAGAGGTAGACAGAGGGAGACAGAGAGAGACAGGTAGATAGAGAGAGAGAGAGAACCAAGGGGAGGGAAAGAGAGAGAGAACAGAGGGGAGGGAAAGAGAGAGAGAGAGAGAGAGAACAGAGGGGAGGGAGAGAGAGAGCGAGAGAGAGAGAGGGGGGTGGGGTAGAGAGAGAGAACAGAGGGGGAGGGAGAGAGAGAGAGAGAGAGCGAGAGAGAGAGAGAGACCAGCATTCCTATTACTGCTCAAACAACATTGTAACCACCATGGCCTTGGGTGGCCATCTCTCCCCTCTCCAGCAGCATCAACGAGGACGAGGACCTGAACCCTGAGCAGAAGGCCGAGCGGGAGCGTGAAAGGAGGATGGCCAACAATGCCCGTGAGCGCCTGCGGGTGCGAGACATCAACGAGGCCTTCAAAGAACTGGGCCGCATGTGCCAGCTGCACCTGAAGAGTGAAAAGCCCCAGACAAAGCTCCTCATCCTGCACCAGGCCGTGGCTGTCATACTGAGCTTGGAGCAACAAGTCAGAGGTCAGTGGGCGTGGACTGCTTGGTCTGACCTATGGAAGACTGTATAAGGCTTTTAGGCTTTGGCCTTTAGGTCAGTGGTTTCCAGCCACTTTGTGTTATTATGGCCCATGCAAACTGAACTCTCTTTAAGGATAATAAAGGCTCTAAAAGCGTTCATTATCCTCAACAGTTCTATTCCTTTATTATCATAATGGTTCAATTCCTTCCTATTGTCTTTCTGTGCCTCCAGAGCGGAACTTGAACCCCAAAGCAGCCTGCCTTAAGAGACGGGAGGAGGAGAAGGTGTCTGGGGTTTCCGGGGACGGCCAGCAGGGCCACACGGGGCTCCATCCAGGCCTCACTGACACATCCAACCCCATGGGCCACCTTTGAGTAGCACATAGGTACGCCTCATTGCACTAGATTAAATTGTGTTAGGATTGGCCGCAGTAGCGTTTGTGCTGAGAGATGAACACAGATTAGTGGTGACTGATTGATTGATTGATGTGTTCCTCTGATCCTCTTCCCGCTTCCAGATCAAAGTGATCCACATTATTTCTGTAAGATAGAGTGGGTGACCTTGCTTCCCAGTGGCAGACAGGACTTGCAGTGTGTTGACGCCAATTGGAGACGACAGACCACTTGAAGTAAAACTACAAGGCTAATGCAATCCACTTCTACGATTAAAGAAAAACCCTGTGTCCATTTCCCTGTGGCTGCAGCCAATGTCTATCAGCGAATTTCTGCCCACGAAAAATACTAAAACTCTAGCACATATCACTGTCTGAAAGAAGCAGGGTGCTTCTGAACAATCAGAGACTGTTGCAATCTCCTCCAACATTTTGTGGAAATTGCCTTGTGCCTAAACTGAATTGACGAACGCATTGTAACAGCAATTGTTTATTTCCTTTTTTCTATTTATTATGTTATTGATGTGTGTGTCTAAAGGGAAAGTTAAGTAAGGCTTTTCAGTTGATCTACAGTTTGCCAGTGTCACTAGGCCAAGCACTCCACCCTGCAGTCTTGTACTACTTCAAGAAAATATTTGGACACTGAAATGGTAAGATTAATTTATTAGCTGGTTTAATGATATTTATAATACAAAACCCTGTCTGTTGTCTGAACTTAAAATTGAAGCACTCCTAAATGTTTTAATATGATATATTACATTTTATTAATTCCACAATGATCAGCATCTTTAACCAAAGATGGGTATACTTGTTTCTCTGTAGTTTAGTCACCATGCTACTGACAGAAAAAACTGTACAATGAAAATGTAACATAAGGGCTTTGGTGGACAAATATGCCCATATTAGACTAGTTTGAATATAGCAAAGATGACAGTGAAATGGCAAACTCTAGTTTAACTGAAATGCCAACCTAAATTGTTTAATAGTATCTCTTTTCCTTAGCAGCGAGCAGTAAAATACAGAGCAAACTATTTGTAAACGTAGCATTCCCTGCATTTTATTGTCTTAACTAATGGAAAGTAGGACTTTACTGCCCTTAGGTTCCTTTGCCATGTGGTGTTTAATGTCAAGAATGACACATTTAGATTGTTGTCTTTATTTAGCCGGATATCTGGACAGGGCAAAGTGGCTTCATTTAGTAATTTCTTGCCACTGTCTTGTCAAAAATGGCTTGTTAAAGAAATTTCAAAACGATGACCATGATATATCCTGGCCTGATGAACATCTTAATTTTCTTTGTTAATAACTCAACAATATACCTTTTGAAAATACAGTTATTCTAAGTAAAAACTACATCTCTATTTATGTTGTAACAAGTAATTTCTGAACTGAACATATAATGTCCACTTTTAATTGGCAGATCATTTCTAAGATACGTTAATAGTTTCAATATACTGTAGGTAGTGAAATACAGTGAGCCAGACTAGATATTTCATGGATTCATGTGCTATTTAATATCAGCCATAGGTTGTCCATTAGAACTCTAGTACAATAATGAACAACGTTGGTTTAACAGCATTTCCTTTTGTTTCAAGACATTGGTCATGGCTTTATTTTTTTTCCAGTTTGCATGCTATATGTTTGTCGTTTATGGAGACTTAGGTCTTAAGACTTACTTTATATTCCATTTATTTCTTTGTATATTGTCTTCCATCACAATTTACAAGTTCATACGAGGCCTCCACATCCAGAAAGAGTATTCCATACAAAGGCAATTGGGATTCAGAATGCCACATTAAGAGTTTACAAAAAAGAATAACAACATAACTTCTTGTGGGGAACACAAGATGTTATTGTGCATTCTCTGACTGAATGTGGCCTTGATTTTCATTTCAGTATTCATGAGCTTGTATTCATGTTGACAGTCTGATTGAGGATATATTGTATCTCCCGTCCCTGCTCTCTATGCTCTTCTTTTTTTAAACTTCCTGTTCTTCCTATGTTTTCTTTCTCCTCTGTTTGCCAAGTTGGAGTTTGCTGTATTCCCAGATGCTTTGCCTTGTATAATATATGAAGAAAAAGAAAAAGAAAAAATAAGAAAAAAAAAACATTTGGCTTATTTTTCACTGTAGTTAGTCTTTTATACAATAATATTGTAAGAATATTTCTTGAATTCTAAATATTACTCTTTCTAGATTTTTGAAATCAAAAGTTTTGAGTAAAAATTTTCTTACTTTATTTTACTATAATAGATAGTAAAAGAATATGGTTATTTACCATAACCTGTCCATTAATATCAGAAATGTAAAAATGGAATCTTATGAACAGTTGTTATGATTGTTGTTTGCATTAGTATAAAGCATTGTGCGATCTAAAGACTCCTAAAAGTGCGATCTATATCTTATATTCAATCACTGTTGATTGATCAAAGATTTGTTCTTATATCAAAATAAATTCAAGGTATTGTTGATGCAAATCATAAAAATACAGCAACAAGAATTTGAAATTTCAGTCTCTTTTCAACCGAAAACAAAATGTATATAACATTTATGTTGCAATAAATGTGCCATCTTTTTTAAACTCAATTGTATGTGCATTTATTTCACTCACTACTTACCACATAATTACATTTCTCAATATTTATTTTCACTCCATGCATTCTCATTTTACATTTGTTGACATTTGCTGGCGATACATGTGAGTTAGCTCAGTAACTTAGGATTTATTGAATCTAAAATTGTTTTTATTTTCCTTTTAGAGACATTTCTACAGTGGATTTAGGCCAAATGGGTGTTTTTATACTATGGAACTTTTTTCTCAAAAATAATACCAGTGGACCATTGTAGTCTGTATGAAATGTATTATGGCATATATGTTTCTATTTTTAATAAAGAGTGATAGCAGTGTGCTGTATGTGCTTTGGTCTTGCGTTTTCTAAAATATTGGGTGATTTGGCGATGGTTCTCTTTTGGGTCTCAAAACTTTTGAATTAAGAGTTAGCCTATAATGCTGAAAGTGAAGCAAGTTGTAGATTTTGAGCTTGCAAAATCAAAATTATTTTTATAAGACTAGGTATATATTACATGAAACACAACATTATGACAAATTGGGTGACATCCCAGTGTATGAAGAAATCTCTGTTCTGGCTCATTGCCCAAAAGCATCTGATAAAATAATAATAATAATAATAATGTATTTCACATTTTGATAGCCCTTACAGGATGTCAACACTCCAAGCAACTGTATGTGCTTTTAAGGTTGTATTAATAGTGCCATCAGAACCACAAATGTGTGCCCCAGCCCAATGTTTCTGAAAATTTTGAAACACAAATTATTGTTGTTATTGTGGCTATTTGTTTGTGGATAATGAACAGTTTATGCATATTTATGCAATATTCGTTTAAAAAACATATCTGTAATTCTGGTTCAACACAAACTGAGGAGTGTACCTTTAAGTGATTGATTTCACATACAGTATCCTACCATGTTACTCTGAACATACAGAAATTATGTTGTGTCTGCAGTACACTAGTGCAATACAATAATATATCAGATAAAAGCCATGCTAGAGAAGAAAAATACTAAGAAGATACTAATAAGACCAACATGCTTTATTTATGTCACTGTCACTTGTCTGGTATACATGTCAATAATGTCCAGTTGCCAATAGCAGTGTTCACTTTTTCCTGGCCAGGGTCAGATAGCTCTCCACTGAGCATGCCCAGAGGCCCCAGCTGTGCTACTTCAGTGGAGAACAGAGACAGTATTGTGCGTTGTAACACAACAGTGCCAGAAAGCTCAGATTAAAGGCTATACGGTGCTGTATGGCACAGCACAATATAGTCTTGTGGAAAACAAATGAAAAATGGGGGCCCCTACAAAGACAGAGGTCAACTGGGACTTTGAATATATACAGAACATTATTCCCTTAATGTATTACTACACCCTAAACCTACAAGGCATATTAAGTAAAGAATCATTTTTAGTTTGATGCATTATTGAAAGTGATAAAGTACAATTGATTTAAACTTTCTGCATTATTTCAGTGATTACAGCAAGATATAATTTAAAGGTACACTCATTGTTGTATTATATTACCACCTGCCCCAGTACAGCATTAAGGAAATTATACTATACACTATCATGTAATTGTCGTCTTCATTGTTTACATTGTATACAGTATAATACTAATTTAAAATGTTACCAGTCAAATCTGATTACAAATATACAATGTGAGATATGATATACATGAGCTTATTTGTTGTCATGTAAAATTATAAAATGTAAAATTAATCTTTACTTTAAAATAACTTCAAGATTATTTCAGACCAGCAAAAATCATCTTCTTAAGTTCTTGTGAGAAGTTACTGGCACTTGCAGAATAATTTAAATGCTCTACAAAATATTTGCCTGGAATACTATCACTGTTATTTTTAGCCCACTTCTTATTGCTCTGTACTGGTAACATTACCATGGAATTATCCTAATACATACATATCTATTAACAACAACCATCCTCTACACAAGTAACTACAAGTAACCTAGATGATTCTGACCCTTTATTACCTGCTGTTCTATATCTCAAAAAAACAGAATATGGTTTCATATAAGCCAATGTTACAGGCCTGTAGTAGGCATACAGTCTTACAGTAGGCCTATGTCTTTTAGTGGTGCTAGTCATGTTAGACCACCTACCACTGCTCTTTTATTATGTAACATTTGCAACACTTGCAACATTGTTGAGTGAAGTCCCTTGGGTGCTGCATGTTGCTGGTCTATTGACCCCCTCTAAATGACGATGTTATATTCCATGCTGTTTTAACATAAAGTAGGCCTACATTATGTAATTTGTGATGTTTATATATTGACTCCATTAGGGCATATACATAAACATTGTTCCTCACTGTTCTTCTGCTCCAAACTGTTATCTTTCCACCAAGCATGTCGCTGTGGAACACGTAATATGGTAATTGTGAATGCCCCTGTAATGGATGAGATTCCTATTGACATAATTGTCTGCTTCGAGGCAGCCCATTGATTACCCACTAGATGACGCTCTCGCGTTTAAAAGACTGTTCCAAAAGAGTAATTTGGTAGGTTTAAACCAATATTCAGATGTGTACTAGTCAGAATATATTATTTTGCAATAGAACAGTATAACCATCTGTCAAATAACAATCAGTATAATGCTTAGACTATACATCACCCATTGATCCCACCCATTAACTTGTTTGATCAAACAAGTTATGTTAGCAGAGACTCGTGGCCCACACGTGGGAAAAATGTGTGTTCTACAGTGTTATTTCAGCACAAATGTATCATATAAAAAACGCAAATTAAATTAAACTTTATAAATAAACAAATAAACAAACATTAATTTGTGTGCATTAAACATTCCCCCTTCTTGCTCTAATGAGCATTTCACCCATGCCTCAACACAAACAGGTTGATCAAGCCTCCCTGCTACAGTATGAGGGCATCTCAAATTAATATAATAAGAGCCACAGCGGAGCTGGCATGGGAAATAGGCTGTAAGAGAAACTCTTTTAAGTGAGTTGGACCAGTCCCTTGCTGGTGGGCGGGTTTGTATAGTTCTTACGGGAGGCGGAGCTCCGATGAGTGTCGGGCGTCTATCTGAACTGTAGTACAGAGTGAGAAAACTACTCTTGTGACATAATAATTCAGGGGATTCAGTGGCGTGGATTTTTGTAAGTTTACTTTATTAATTCACACAAAGTACTGTCTTTATTGTCATTCATCTGTAATCAACGTAAAGTGAAGGAGTAAAAACAACGGTGCCTGGTAAGTAAAAGTTTTCATTGAAGACAATCATGTACACTATACGTTCAAGACGCGAAAGCGAATAATCTGAAATTATGTATTTGATAAATGTTTCACGTGAAGATAATCGTGTAAATGAAATGTACATTTTTTGCTAAACTGCTTTGGTTAGTTATTCTGATTACGTATTTTGCGTAGATTCGTAGCTTTTTCTTTGCCACCTGTTGTGCTCTACATCGATATGGAAAGTCACACTGGTTTTGCAGAGTCAAATTGGTTATTTTGTAAAAAAAAATTATTTATTTGTGTAGTAACATGTATTAAAGTGTTTGGTTGCTGTTTGAATGCCTATAGAAGTGTGTAGTAAATGTTTGCATTGCACAAGTTACATGCCACCTGATGTTCTGTACAGTAGCAGTGTAAAGTAGGCCTAAGTGTATTCTATTCACATTAGGCTTAATAGTACCCCATAGGGTTATGAATATAATCAATACTATTTATGAGATCTACAGTTACTTACATTTTGGATATTGGTCCTTTTTCTTAAGTGTGTGACTGAATGTGAGCGCCAAATAATTGACCTTGTGTGTATTCTTATGTCAAGACTTTGCTGCCTGTCCTGCTGCTTCCATGTATTTACTGTACCATACCTCTACATATGTCATATATGCTTTATAGACATAAGTTGGAAGGTAAACATGCATGTCAGCCAAACCACTGTCATTCCCACTGTTAGGTGAAACATCCATTGATATCAGTACTGATCTTTTGTGTGTGTGTGTGTGTGGAGGGGGGGGGGGGGTTGGCTCACCAAGTTTTTCTTCTGCTGTGAAGACAACAATGACAGGAAAATGTTGCATGCACACACGTCAGAGCCCTTGTGGTTTGGACATGAAACATAGTGGAAGATGCTATTGTGTTGTTGTTATATCTTCCAGAAAATATAATTGCAAAACTAAAAGTACCAAAATTGTTGTAATATATTATGACTGTTCTTCTGTTAAACATTTTATGAAATGTACTCAGCTTTTATATGTAATCTGTCCCTACTGGATGCTAGAGCATAGAGTAATGTAATTTAACTGCAGAATAAGAATTGTGAGATCTACCCTGACATTTGACTTTCAGCACTGTTGTGAGTCTTATCAGAGCCCGTCTTCCAGGCCCATCTCAATTTATCTTGGTATTGTTACAGGTGGACAGGGACATTATCAGCAAGTAAACAGGAACCTCTAAAGGGGCCTTTGTCCTATTAAACACATTGTTTCCCTGTCTTTGTCTTTACTAGCTAACAGGCATATATTTTGAAATTGCAGTTCCTCTGTGGCACTTAGTTTTTCACTGCTGACGTTCTGTTTTGACAAACATGCTGTAGGGTTTGGAGCCACCGCAGAATGCAAACTATGTGGTTTGTCATTTTTTTGGGAAATGCATTTACCATCCTGAACTCCTTTTTTATAATACTAATAAATAAGACGAAGTTGGAATTGACTTCTGTAGAATACTGTAGGGCTTACAAGTAATTTACAGACATGCGCACACACTAACCTTTCCCACACTAAATATGGAACCTGCCAAAGTTATTTACTCTGGTGATAACAAAGGCTATGCTTTCTTAGATCATATCCAGGCTTAAGTGATCTACTGTATGACTGAAAATACCTTGTTCTTAATAAGGCGTTTCAGATATACTTTGTTAGCACACTGTAAACAATCATTTGTATTTTTATTTTTATAATTAGTCAAATAAATTGTTATGTTAAACATCAACCGCTTATAATTTTGTTCTACTACATGTTCTGAAACCAAGTTAAGAGTTCATAGGCGGTAGTTGCTCTTACAGTTTAATTCATAATCTGGCCAGTGGCCAGATGATCTTCAATGAATTTGAGTTAACTTCAGAAGCACTCTCTAAACAAATAACGATTAAAGCACGTGATTCATATCTGCATATGAAAATGGCTTAATGTATTATTAAATTGTTAAGTATTAAATGATAACTGAGATTATTACATTTGATAATAAATATATGACTAATGTTATCCTCCACAGAGGTGAGTCACCTGCTTCAAGGGAGGGGGAATTTCTTCTTTTCTTAATGGAGCCATACAAAGTGACTGGCCTTCCAAACAGAGGACTGCAAAGGGGCTACACCCAGCCATCCCGTCCCTCTAGAGCTCCCACTAATGGGGCTGGTAAATATGGTCTGAGCATCCGTGTCCAGGGTATAGATGGGCACCCCTATGTTGTTCTGAACAACCAAGAAAGAGCTCCGCAATCTCCCATAGACCCCAACCGAAATGGACATGTGGACACACAAGACTCCTTCATCGATAACTATGATGAGTATGACTTCAGAGGAGAAAGGGAGTCAGGCTCCCACAGCCCCTTCATAGAGTACAGGTCACAGAAGATGACGCATTCCACAGACACTCAAAACGGGGAGTCACAAGCAAAGAGACCATCGACTCTCCTGAATTTCCAGAGGCACCCAGAGATCCTGCAGCCATATGACCCAGAGAACAACTCCCTTGACGGCTTCCGTAGCCTGCCGTCACGCCCTGTCCGCTCCCTGACTGAGCCGCAGCCCTACAAGCGCTCCTCTCCCAACTCCACCTTGCCCAAGCCCTCCAGCCTGGAGCAGAGCAGAACGCTGCTCCCATCGTCCCCGACGGAGACGGCACCCTCACAGGCCCAAGCTCCACTAGCTCCACCACAGGCCCATTTGCTACAGTCTCTGCCCCAGGTTTCTCAACCTCTGCCCCAAGCCCAGGTGTCTCAGCCTCAGCCCCAGGCCAGGCCTCAGCCCCAGGCGTCTCACCCTCAGCCCCAGGCCAAGGTATCTCAGCCCCAGGCCCAGGTATCTCAGCCCCAGCCCCAGCTATCTCAGCCCCAGCCCCAGGCCAAGGCATCTCACCCTCAGCCCCAGGCCCAGGCGTCTCAACCTCAGCCCCAGGCCCAGGCATCTCACCCTCAGCCCCAGGCCCAGGTATCTCAGCCCCAGGCCCAGGTATCTCAGCCCCAGCCCCAGGCCCAGGTATCTCAGCCCCAGGCCCAGGTGTCTCAGCCCCAGGCCCAGGTATCTCAGCCCAAGGCCCTGGTGTCTCAGCCCCAGGCCCTGGTGTCTCAGCCTCAGGCCCAGGTATCTCAGCCCAAGGCCCTGGTGTCTCAGCCCCAGGCCCTGGTATCTCAGCCCCAGGCCCTGGTGTCTCAGCCCCAGGCCCAGGTATCTCAGCCCCAGGCCGAGGTATCTCAGCCCCAGCCAAAGCCTCAGCCTCGGACCCCGGTAGCTCAGCGCCATCCCCGGGCCCCCAGTCCCTTGAGTGAGCCCAGCCGGAGGTCCAGCGTGTCCCCCAGCCCCCTGAGCAGCGGCGGCTCCAGCCTGGAGCGTCCGCCGCGCCGGCCCGACATCCTGCCCCTGCGCCGGACGGACTCCAGCGGGCCGGTCCTGCAGACCTCCTCCCGCTCCCGCCACTCCTCCACGTCCTCGAGCGGCACCACCAAGACCCTGCACGATGACCAGATGGAGGCGCTGTACGGCGACGCCATCAACCGGCACCAGAACCGCCGCTACATCCCCTTCCTGCCCGGCTCCGGCAGAGACATCGACACGGGCTCCATTCCCGCCGTGGACGAGCTCATCGACAAGTTTGACGGCAAAGATGGCAGTCACCCGCGGAGGGGCAGGGCCGGCCGGAGGAACAGGATCAACCCGGAGGACAGGAAGCGCTCCCGCAGTGTGGACAGCGCCCTGCCGTTCGGCTCGCCAGAGCCCTCCAGCTACATGGATGAGTTCAGCAAGCAGCAGGGCACCTCCAGGGAGCACGTCCTCCGGCCCTCCCAGCTCCGGCTGCAGAAGGCAGCTGGCAGCCAGGACTCCTGGGTTACAGCTGTGGACGGAAAGGTCAGCCCCAGGGCCTCCGGGTCTCCTGAGGGCACCGGAGGAGGCTCCCTTCGGGCACGCAGGAAGCCTCTGGCTCGGTCCTCTACTCTGCCCATTGAGAGGGAAGAAGAGGCCTCTGCAGCTGGCAAGGTGAAGTCTATATCCAGGCCCTCAGCTTCCACAGGCAAGACCCCTGGAAAAGAGACAGAGGCTCAGGTAAATGGACTGATGTTTTTATACTTTAATGTTTTTAATTACAGATTTTCTTTTATAATCTTGTGCTGTTTCTATTTTTCTAGAGACAATAGTTTTACAGTATATTGCTGTATTATGTCAGCTAAAGAATGAGACCTGTCAACATGATTATCTTACATTTTTATCGACTTCCTGCATTGTGATCTCTCTCCCTTCTGGTTCTTTCCAGGTGACACCTGATCTTCTTAAAGGTCAACAGGAGCTTTCACAACAAACACATGAAGAGACGGCTAAACAAATATTGTTCAATTACCTTAAAGATGGGTGAGTTTTTCCGTTTATGTTTTATGATATTTTTCAATTTCAAGAGTTCAGTATGATGTCAGTTTTTGATGATTATCTGTTATGTTTTGTGCATACTACTACAGTATATTTGGATGTGGTTATGGGAAAGCAAAATGTGTTTAAAACTATTGTAGTCACATGCTTAATAATTCAGTATTTTCTGCAATTTGTCATTTTATCATTTCATCATACATTTTTTGTTCTTGTGGAAACACTGAGTGAATCCATCACTGTACTTGAACCATGTGATATAACATTCTGTTGCACTACAATGTTGACATAGCATGTGTCAAGTTTCACGCCTTGGTAATGTATCGTCTTAAAAAGAAACTGCTCTGAAATGTTATCAGAATAAGGCTCTGATAAAAGTGAAAGAATGCACTCTCTTCCCTCCCATCCAGCCTGTAAATGATTCAGATCTCTGGAGTCTGCTTCTTTGCCAAACATCTGAGTTTGTCTCTCCCTTTCTTTCTCAAGAAGCAATTGTCTTGGTCACAATAACATGAAAAGAGTTTTCATGAGTGTTTAGTCTTTATACTGTGTGCAAGTGCAAGCTGTGCTTTATCAGATAACCTACAGTAAAAGTATTTCTATTAGGTACACATCTTGTGTCCAGAAATTATGTCTAGTTAATGTCAATTGCCCTTAAATTGCACAGAAATACATCATACTTTTTCTAATACAGTTTTCCAATGGAAATCCTGAGCTAACTCATTTTTCATGTTCCAGCACTTTTCTGCATGTGCTGCTAGCTTATTTGATGTAAAACGAAGGCAGGAAATCACTCTGGGTGTGTCAGGGCACAGGTCAGGAGTCACAGGACAAAGAAAAGGAAACCCAGATGGACATTCAGGGATGAAACTGAGCTACGTTCTCAAAGCTCAGAAAAATGTTCACTAACTGAGGTTATAAACGTTTAATGGAAATCATCTGGTCGAAGGAACAGGGGTGGGGATTCGGTTTTCTGTGTCAACATTGTGGTGAACTGAACTAATATTATCAGTGGTGTGTCTGTGTGTGTGTATGTATGCATGTGTATAGTATGTATGTATGTATATCTATCTATCTGTCTATCTGTCTATCTGTCTATCTGTCTATCTGTCTGTCTGTCTGTCTGTCTCTCACTCTCTCACTATCTATCGTTTTTAATAAGGGGATCAGTGACCCTAACCTATAAAACCTGAGGCCACCTGGTTTTATTCAACTGCTTGACCCTATTTAATAGATTTTGTTGTTTTTTTGCTGAAGGGGCCATGCTCACCCCTTCTATTTATGGGTCTGGTTTGTTGTCTTTATCAGTGAAGTAGTGAGATAGGATTCAGTCTGGGACAGCCTATTTCAATTTATCTTCCCTGTATGGTGTAACCTAATTCATAGCCCAAAGACCTTTCTCTTTTCTTTTTTCTTTTCCCTTCATGGGCCTCGTTGTTAGTGGATTTGTGTAATGAGGCTGTGTGTGTTGCGAGGTGACACATCAAAGCAGGGTTATCCATCCTGGCCCTCTCGAGACTGAGAATGGACTGCCCTGTGCTCAGAACAGCCAAGAATTAGTTCCTGATCCTCTGGAGGGGCCTTTAACCTTTCATTAGCGGAGTGCTCTAACGCTTGTGTGCGTCTGTGTGTGATTCTGTTGGTGTGTCTGCAGAAGCGACGATAACGATGACACTACCAAGAAAAAGGTCAACCTTGTGTTTGAGAAGATCCAGACTTTGAAGTCACGTGCCACAGGAACTGCTCAGGGGGACACCAAAGTGAGACATGGTTGTTGGTATTGTGATTGGCTTGACATTACTACTGTACTTGCCTCAAATAGTTAAATCACTGAGCTTATTTTTTCAGCCTGTAAAGCTTTAGACTCCTGAAAGCGTAAAAACCATACAGGCGGTCTTTATTCCACATATTCTCAGACTTTAAAAAAAGTCAAACGTTTACTCATACAGACACAAATCGTATTAGTAATATTAGAAAGGATCAGAAAGTTGTAACCACAACAAGATCCACTGTTCTTGTGCTAGTGTCTGGACCTGGCTACCCAGACTAAAGCTCTGCAAGAGCAGAAAGCCCAGCAGGAGAAAGAAATAGCTAACCTGAAGAAACAACTCGAAGAACATTCCCAGGTTGGTGCTATTAAACTGCCCTCAGCTGTTGAACAGATAACCCATTATCAATAGTTAACTAAGGGAAACCTTGATGTGTATTTGCATGCACTTGTCTGCATTTATACTCTATGTATATATTTTGAAATCAGAAGAATCAAATACTTTTGAATGAGAAGACAGCGACGAAGTTGAAGGAACACCAGGAGGAAGTTGAGCGGATTAAGGAGGAGTGTTGCCGTCTCCAGGAGAAGCTGACTAAAGCAGAGGCTGACCTACAGACAACACTGGAGGAGTAAGTGCAGAGCTGACATTACTGGCTGTATGTGAAATGGTGAAAGCAAGGTTTGAAAGCAAACCTCAGAGGAAGAGTGTGACTTATTAATTCCCCTTTGCTTATCTACATTATCAGGCTGCTGGCGACTTCAGCCTTATGGAAAGTTTGGTCATTGTAACAGCTGTAACATTGTAACAACAATTTTCTATGTACAGTACAGTAAGAATATTTTGAATATTGTATCTATGAAGAACACTTTTCTCTAAAGCCCCAAGTGGAATATAATGTTTGTGATGATAAATGTTAAATGGTTTGTTGTTCTAGTCCTACAAGTCGGATACAGTCAGACTACAATGTCTCATTACAATGTGTGTGTAATTTGACACTAACTCGTTTGATTATACTCAAATAATTCCCATGCCAATCACCAAATATATATGTCAACATACGCTTCCTCAATTTTTCTCTCCCCTATTGTGCTTCCCATGTTACTGCCAGCTAAAGATATATAGGTTACCGCTGGCCTCTCTGTAACTGATTTACTAATTTTGCAAGTAATGTGCATGGCTGCCCTCTACATTATCTACATTATTTTTCTTGTGGTGCGGTCATTGCTGTTAGCACATACAATGAGGATTCACTACCATTATTTGTAGCTAGTCCATTGTCTATATATTTATTTTCTCTACTTTTGAGTGGATGTTTTTTTGTCCCTGCAGTGTCATGTGTTGATGGAAAAAATAATATATGAAGGTGGATGTGATTAGTTGGGTTGTGACCAATCAGACACTCCTCCTTTTAACTGTGAATCTTCAGTAGTTGAGCTATTTACAGTATGCAAAGGCTGCAGTATGTGTGGACCTGGGTGTGGGCCAGTGCGTGGCATGGTCACACATTGCGGTGACCTGTTGTGTGGCCTGTCAGGCTGTTCCAGGTGAAGATGGAAAGGGAACAGCACCAGACGGAGATCAGGGACCTGCAGGACCAGCTGTCAGAGATGCACGATGAGCTGGACGCAGCTAAGAATTCAGCTGCCGACAGAGAGAGAGACTCCATTATGGCGGTAATGAACAGTGAAGGCACTTGTCAGTGGCCTAAAGCTCAAACCTTTTGCATGATATACTCTGACCTGGTGCTAGTGGAATAGTCTGGCAGGCCCTTAGCATTTAGCGCTTGTCCCTAGCCTAGCTAACCCTGATCCGGAAATGAATGGATCAATAAGAGAATTTGGCATGTGATTAGGAGACATTATGCACCAAACCAGGCTGGTTTAAAGAAACCAGCCTCCTACTTGGCAGTTGTCTCTGGGCCCTTTTTGTTCTCTAACCAATCACGAGTTATCTGTCTGCTATAATGTCACTTTCAGTGGACAAACTCACTCACAGATAGGGGTTTCTGGAGTCTATAACCATGCTAGTTTGGATACTATGGCCATCTTGCTGACGTAATTAAGGCTATAATATACACTCTATGGTTTATATTGTATTTAATAATGTATAGTATTGTCATTTTCACCAGGACCTGAATGAGTTAAAAGTGGAGCTGCAAGAAATTATTCTGGCCAAGGAAGATCTGGAGGAGCTCCTGAGGAGGCGCGAGAGGGAGCTGACGGCCCTAAAGGGAGCTTTAAAAGAGGAGGTGGCCACTCACGACCAGGAGGTGGACAAGCTGAGGGAGAAGCATGAGAATGAGATACACAAGTTACAGTCAGACCTGGAGGAGCTCAAGCAGGTAACATGCCTCCTATTTGTCTTTCTGCATCTCTATATTGCACTCCTCCAGTTGTACACTCCCTGAACCTGCTCCCCTCTGCTTCCCATAACACACCCTGTCAGAGATAGGAGGTGCGTTGGGGGGGGCTTGTAACTGTGTGAGGGTTCATTCGGTGAAGAACCATATGGTTGACTGTGATATCTGGAGAGGTGTGCATGTTTTGTTGCACACAGCAGCAGAACATTGCTTAGTGTTGGTAAAAGAGAGGCGTTATACGTTCAGAACAAGACGTTCTATGTCTCCCGATATATTACTACTCATGTATTCTTTTGTGTGTTTTAGTGGAAAACACATGAGGGGGGGGGGGTAAGGGGTGGAAGGGCGAGTGGCAAACTCCCAGGGGGTTGATACAACTTTAGGGCCTTACAAAATGTCAACATTTTTGTACATAGTGTATTGTCTTAGGCAAAAAGGAGTAGAGTTCTCAGAAAAATGGTCTGTCTGTTTCAGTGTAATGTGGGAGTGTGTGAATGACTGAATGTTAATACAACTCTCAGCAATTTGGTCTGTACTTCATTATTTTCCTCATGGTCAGGTCAATGTGTTATTGATAACCTAACAATAACTAAAGGCTTTCCAAATTTTTACCATCTACATGGTTCCTCACACTTTTTTTTAACCCCGTATTAACCCTATATTCCAACTCTACTGTACATGTATTTTGTGCAGCGTATTTTATCTACAATGCCGTTTTCGTTGACCTTGGGTACTGTAAGTCATTCTAGATAGGAGGGAAATGGAGTACATTTTGTCACATGCTGAACTTGTGGTGCAGTTATGCAACAGTTATACCTATGTTGTCATCACTTTCCATGGGAACACATCAGATCCTGTTTACCCAGTCCAAGTGCAGGTATAATATTATTGTTACTACATCCTTAAATAAGAGTATATGTTACAGGCAATGTAATTAATAGCAATGTGCAAAGTTTCAAATGAGCAAAGTCAAATTTGCCATTCATTGTAATTCCATTTGGTTCTCCAGTAAACCCGTCCAGTAAAACTTTTTGCAAAAACATAGTTTCACTTTTTTACTATGTATATTTTGGCAATGAGGTTTTGATTTACTTGAATAACATACATAAGTTTGCAAACTGAGGGAGAGAGAAGTGGAGCTCCTTCTGCTCTTAGCACTTAATTTCTTATCAAAGATAGAACGTATGATTAAACTGAAAAGAAGAAAGCAGCACATGAATACGTTAAATCACTGTTCTAAAACCATTGTGGAATTTAAGCCAAACAAATCAACACTTGACGACACATGAGTAATAGCAGTTATGTGTTTAAGTTAGTTCTTGGAGACCTAATGAATCGGGAACATTATTTTGAAGGAACAACTGACATGGGTGGGGGACAGTGGTCTACACAGGACATGTACTGAAGGAAAGATCGCATAGGATGGGTTACACATGTGGGTCTGTGTTTTCTGTTTGTCTCAATGACTGGAAGTTCTCCTTGTCCTGAGCTTCCGACAGGCCTGGTGGGGTTCCATGGCAACACAGCGCTACATAAAGAGTGCATGAGACCATTTCCTTTTGAAGAATAGAGGTGCACCTCCCCCAGGGAAGCTGTCACCTGGGGTTTAGCTTAATGCTTTGTAAACATGTTTCAAGATGACTTCATTGTTTGTGTGCCCTTTGTTAGCTGCAGTGGTGTTCTCACAATTGGTAGCCTGTCAGCTGCTGCAAATCTTTTGTTGTACTACTGTATATTGGTAATGTGTTGTTACTGGGGTTCATCCTCAGTCCATTAATAGTATAGACATAATTGTCACTGTCACAAGGCAGACACTAATGCAGAGTGCTAAACATTAACCTGCAGCTGCCAGAAAATGGGTGATACATTAATAAAGGTGTGATTTGCAATTTGTGGCATAAACAACTGAGTTTATTATTCCATATGTTTCATCAAACATTTGTTTACTATTCTCTCAAGCGGCTCTTGTTACTTGGCTGGAAGTGTAATGAGGAGTCAGCATGCAAAATTGCAGACACACCAGTTTTAGGAATGGGCGGTTTTTATACCTACTGTATAACAAAAAGTGGAATGTGTGTAAAGCAGTCTAAAAATCATTCAAATGTAATTTAGAGTGTTTAAAGTGAATGCTGCTTATTTTGAGATTTCACAAACCCTTTGTTACTGTGTGTATTGGTGTCAGAGAGCTTTGCATCTTATCAGTCTAAAGTTTAAACCCTGTGTTTGCATCCTAAACGCTCATCAGTGCCACCCTGACACTTGCATTGATCAGAATGGCCCATGCAGAGTGGAACGCTGGAAACTGGAGCACTAAATTGTCCTGCATGCTAGTTAATTGCTGTGGCAGGCCATCGCTAATCTAATGAGCGGTCGTTAGCGAGAAGCGTTGTGGCCCCTTTCTCTCTGCGCTCTGAAAGAGTTGGGGTGACTGTGCTTCAGTAGAAGATGAATGATGAGCTTGTTTCACACAATAATAGCAGCGGGGGTTGGGATGTGCTGAATAAGTGGGTTAGTATGCCGTTGAAAGGGGATTCTTAGCCATCACCCTATAAAGACTGGGGAGGGGGCTATTCTCTGTCTTAAATTGAAGGGTGTATAGTATTTTGAGAGTTGAAATGTGTGGAATTTTATCACGGGTGAAAAGTCTTTATTTGAGTTTTCTTTGTTTAACAAATAACACCCAGGTGAAAACAATGCTTTATGAACTTGAACAGTTAATCCATTGCCACACATGAAAATGTAGTACTGAATTTAATCTTTACAACAGTTTGATCTGTCGGTATGTGAAGAATGTGCCATGAGAAGTGTCTTGTTTCCAGGAGCATCGGGGTCAGTTTGGAGAATGCATCCCCCCTCCCCCAGATCTCCTCCTCCAATATATGTGGTGTTACAGTGAAACAGCTTTGATATGTGGAAGGGGATAGGCTATTTTCTATCACGCCACTTCAGGAGGCTGCTGTTCTTATTTCAGGGGTATTTCTGCTTCTTGATACAAGTTGTGTCATGGGGCTCAAACACAGCTTTCATTCCCCTCACCCGGGACCTAGAACCTCCATCTTTATTGCACCATTTGCAGTCCTTACCTTTTATCTGGAGCCCTTAGCAATACATCAGTGTTTATACGGTGATACTACAAATACTACAGTAATACCAAGTTTCCACAGTTGAAGATCCAGCGTCATCCAAAATGTATCCTTACTTACTGTCTAAGTAGTCACTAGTGATATATTTTCTCTGAATTGATGTTATAAGGTCTGACCATCATACTGGTGTAGCTGATAGAGCACTGCCTCTAAGGCTTGTTTTGAAAGTAAAAGTCTCCCTTAGGAGTCTGTGTGTTTGATGATAGCACTGTTTTCCCATCATTGCTGCAAGGTGCTGATTTAGCAGGCAACTGGAAAAAGGAGGAAGGAAATGCAGAGAGGCAGGAAGTCTGTGAGAAAGGAATCAATGAGAGAGGCTCTGGGCTTTTGCCAGAGAGATTGCAGGGGATAGTATAAGTATAAGTATAAGAAGTTCTGTGTTTTTGGTTAACATAGGGAAAATGTACACTCAATAATTTACACTTACCGATCAAGAAATTGAAACACCTTTTTGTTTTGCTATTCATAATAAGCTGGCTAGTTGCAAAGCATGTTAAATGGCTTTGAATAACACAAATGTGCAAAACATTGCTATTTCACTAACTGTATTTTATAGACATTATCATTACCGCTTATACCATATTGTTTGTGGCACAGAGAAAGTTGCACCTCCATTATGCGAGAACCATGGCTGTGTGACACAGAGATTTGGCCTGAATTGTTCTGTTTATTGTTCTTTTTCTTTGGAGCCTGGTAGGGCTGATGTGGTGCTGTACAAGCCTTCGCTGCCAAAATAATGTGCTGGTCCTCTGAGTCAAGAAAAATACACCACAGAGGGTCAAACAGAGTCAACATCCTGGAGCTATGAGAAATATTGGATCTTTTAGATGCGCAAACTTTTTTCCCCACTATCAAATTGCTATACTGTATTATCATTATAATTTACTTTACTTTTAAAAGTAACAAAAAAAAGTAACATTTATTTATATAGCACATTTCACAGATAAAAATCACAGTGCTTTACAAGAAAATGGTAATACACAACATTAGTAAATACATGACACAAATGCTCCAAATAATAAACTGAAACAAAAACAAAGACCAAAACAAACAGAAAACACATCAGACCGGCCTAACCACCCTACAGTTTATCTAAAAGCCTTTTTAAATAGAAGAGTTTTCAGCTGTTTCCACCGAGTCTAAGGAGCGCAAGGATGGAGGCAGTGCATTCCACACACAAGTACAGCTTTCTTTGTGAGCACAGTGTTTAACTCAGAGTTGCAACTAAAAGCTACCCAAATACAGTAGCCTACCTCTCTTCAGTTTGGTTTGGTGTGGTTAAAGGTATCACATTAAATGTCTCTATGGACAGGACAATGTTTAATTACTTTTAACTTTGTGTGGCTATAATGTTCCTCCGGTATCAAATTTTAATTTGTCTTGCAAGCCCTTCATTGTCCACCTTTTTTTCATTTATTTTATCCAGTTACCTCAATCTGTACATCATTTTAATAAGGGAAGACGTGTTTATATTGCATGCTTTCATGCTGGCTAGGCTACTTCAGCTATAGCATATTCCCAGATACATTTTTAAACTGTAAATCATTATTAAATAGTGGACACAACATTGTGAATAATACAATATCATCAGATAGGCTTTATTTTACCTATATTCTTTCTTTTTGTATTGACTAAGTCATTGCAGTAGTAAGGCTTGTTATATCACATGAAGTCAAAGTAGCACCTGGCTAGTCTTTGAGTCATGGTGTGTTTTTTCAGCTGCTGTAGAGGGATATCCTGTATTATTATTATTATGCATCCTGCTTTTAGCTATGTACTGTAGTGACAACACAGATTGTTACTGTATAAAGGAATATTGGTCTAATCGGGAAAACCTCTGACCATTTCACCCATGTAAACCCTTAGTTACTGGTTACTGGAAAAAACAAATAAGGCGGAATAATATTTAAGTATCTTGGAAAAGACTGTTCATAGTTTCTAGTTTTTAGCTTGCACTTGGATGCTTTCCAGATTGATTTCAGCCATTTACCAGAAGTAAAATGTATTAATTGTGTGTTATATTTAGTTATTGACCTCTGTAGCATGGTGCCTAGTTACTGTCTTCTGACTATCCCAGCTGTCCTATGATGCCAGATATGAGGGTGGCACTATGGTGGTAAACAGGTCTAACTGCACTCTTAGACAGTAGGTAGGTAGGCATTAGTGTCCTACTGTTGAGTTTAAGCTCTCTGATGTATATTACACAATACAAATGGTTAGCTGTGGCTCATTTGAGTTGACAGACACTGTATTAGGAGGTGAGGACTGATGGACTTTGGATTTCAGCAGCAGCTAAAATTTGCCTTTGTGAATGTATTACTACATTAAAACAACTATAATTCCCTTTTACATGGGAATTGAAGGATTGAAGGGGTGTGTGTTTATGAATGTGTGTGTGTGTGTATATATATATATATATATATATATATATATATATATATATATATATGCACAAGCACACACAAAGTACTGTGGGCAGTAGTTATTTCTGCAAGTTAAAAGTGTAGAGCTTTCCCCAATGTTAACATGCATGAAAATATCTCAAATAAATGTAAATATATAGAATGGAAAAGGTTGATGACAGCAGCTAAACCATGCTTACAGTATATGCGAGCTACGGTTTGCTTTATTCAATATGAATCTGGGAACTCTAAATTGAAAGCCATTGTCAGTCAGGTAGAGATAGAACAAACATAAGCACTGTATCAGCGACCAGGTGGGTAGTCAGCTGGTGCCGAAGATAATTGAGTGCCTGTGTTCGAAATATCCTCCCCCCATTGTTCTTATTCTGATTGATTGAAGATGCTCCAATTGTGCATTAGAGCCTGCATTCAGGATGGACAAGGTCAGGACTGTAGTACTAGTACAGTGCACAATACAGTACATGGATACACGTATCCATACTTTTATTCTACGCATCATCATTTACTACTGAAACCTGAGGATGACAGATACACGTTTCATGCGTGATGGCTCCAATTCTGTAACCAGAGTTGTAAAAGTGCTGGCATTCCTCTCTGTGTTGGAATAAACAATGGCATTCCGTGTCAAATCCAGATTTTCTTGTTCTTCAGCAAACACAGGGAAGATTGTTGTCACTGGCTGGATATGTGTCATCTTCTAAACCTGCTTTCTGCTTCATAAAAAGTGCCATATCAGCTGATCTCTCGCTTTTATTTGTAATCTCTCTGTCTCAGTTAGCACCCCACCCAGACCTGCCAGCCAAGACAAACCATTCAAAATTCATAAGGAGGAAATGGGGCTCTCCCTTAACATTTCCCTGTTTACTGTCCTCAGTAAGGGACATTCTACATCACTATAGGTTGAGGCACTACACAGGAAATTAGATTGAATTGACTTCACAGATCTCAGCAGTTGTTAGGAGCCTTTATTCAGTCATTATTGCCTTTGTGTAGATGTACTTTCTGAATTGGCGGGGGTTCATTAGTGGGATGTTAATGAATGCCTAGCTTTAGAGTCATGGGCTTGCTTGAGTTCTTTATGAAGTGTTGCGTAATTAAAGGAAGTAGGTTAGATCTTCATGGAAAAGCCATGTATGAAAGAGTACTGGACTGGTGTTCTTTCACTGCAGCAGACAGACAAAGCTCACACATTCCGTCACGTATCGTTGTTCCCTTGTTTCTTTTTTATTGTCCGGCTTCATTTGTTTGTGTTAAAGCCCAGTGTCCTATTCTGGTCCCCAGAACAGTGCAGCAGTGACCCGTGAGAAGGCTGAAGTAGAGGCAGCCAAGGGTGCCGTGGAGGGCAAAGCAGGTCGTCTGACCCAGGAGCTGGAACGACTGCGTAGGCGAGCGCAAGAGCAAGAGAATGAGGTGGCGAAGCTCAACCGCATCATCGACGAGGCCAAGCTGCAGGAGAGCAGGCTCGGGGACCGGGTCAGCAGGCTGGAGGTGAGGCCTCAGATTGAGTCCTCCATGCAGTGTGTATGGGTTACAGGGATCCATCTATTCTCTGCTATTTTTATTTGTCAAATGTTGCATTCATTACACATTTATACATTCCACTTTAGTAACATACAGTGTATTCAATTGTTTCTTCTGCCCTTCTGGTTATATGTTAACTACATTTTGTTGTAATATACTGTACCCCCTCTGGCTAATAAATACACGCTACCCTGTTTAATAAAAGAAATTCAACTGAAAGTCCTGCTTTTAAAACTGTGCTTTATATTGTAATTGTGTTCATTACTGCAAATTACAAATAATAACTTTGACTCAACTTGATGTGCATTCGTAGAAGGAGAAAAAACAGCTGGAAGAGTCTTTGTCTGAAATCAAGGAGCAAGAAGAGGAGATGTCACGGGCCAACCGCGCCCTGACCTTGAGGTTGGAGGATGTGCAGGTGAACAGCATTCTCTCGTGGGGTGAACTTAAAGGGACGCTCCTCGATTTGTGTTTGAAACCAGCATTACAAAATGGTCTTTTGGTTTGGACCTCACACCAGAGTGCTGAGTGGCTGGCACCCATCTCTACTCCTTCCCTTATGCAGTTCCTAGTCTAACAGTTTAATGAATAATCTCCTCCATACAGAAGATTAGAAACCCAAATTATTTTGGGAAAGAGGAGAACGGGTTCTGGGGATGCAGTCGAGGAGTGTATTATTTCATTTTAAAAAAATGTTTAAAGCCCATTGTACATTATTCATTTGCCGTCATTTTGTATACGGTAACACATTTTGGTACTGTGACATTCCACAGAAAAACCTGGCCAAACTGAGCAGTGAGCACACGGACCTGGAGGAGAGGTTGAAAGAAGAGAAGATTCAGAAGGAGCAATTCAAGAACACTAAGAATGAGGTTGAGGATGAGAGGAGGCTACTGGATCGCACCATCGAGAAACTACAGAAAGAGGTGAGTACAGCACGCCATGCTCCAGTGCTGCTGCACCACACTGTGACCATATGCACACAATGATTGGCTCATGACTTGAAATTAGAAACTGTATTGAGACTCCTCGATGCAGTTTCTAATTTCTCAAAGTGTGCCGAATTAGTGTTTTTTTTTTGTTTTTTTTCTAATAACTCTCCAAAGTCTCTTTACAGTATGTGTTTGTAGCATTTCAGTGGATAGTATTAGAGGGTGTAGCTGTATGGTCCTTGGTTTAAACCAACGAACTTGTAAGAACCTCTTGAGCGAGACTTTTAATCTGTCTGCTTCTGGCATGCCAGCTAAAGCCAGGCAGACCCTGCCCACCAATCAGAGCGAGCAAACACAAGTTCCCCACAAAGGGATTATTAAAGCAGTCACACAAATTCATAAATAGAGCCACATCCTAATCACTGCGGCTCCACTAAGCTTTCTCATGACACCCTCCCATTTTGAGCCTCTCTGCCTCTGTGTGTTTCTGCAGATGAATGAGATTGTGGAGGCGTCCCAGTCCTCCACACAGGAACTTCAGGAGCAGATTGATATCTACAGGGAGAAGAACAGGCGGGAGCTGGCTGAGCTGCAGAGGCAGCTGAAAGACCGGGGACAGGAGCTGGAGAAGTCCCGCCTGGCAGCCAAGACCCTGCAAGAACAGGTATGTGCATTAGTGGGCATTACAACCCCAGCAGCAGACTATGAATGTACAGTAGTTGCCTGCACAACATGAAGCACTAATCTTTATTAGTGCACCATCTAAAAAGGAACTCATTAAAAAGTGTGAGATCATCTTGTGACCCCCGCCCCTAAGAACATCCCAGGGCTCCATGGGGGATGGGGGGGGGGGGCCCACCTTGAAGAATGTCTCAGAAGCAGAGACAAAAGGTATTGTTTGAGACACCATTGCAGGAGAGTGACATAATGGCTATTACTGTAGAAGCCAGGCCACACTACACAGGCAGGACAACACATGATGATGATGATGATGATGATGATGAGTCACAGTTTGGACTGACTCATGTGCTTTGACTTCTCCCAACATTGTCACCAACCACTTTTAGAGGGTGATCTCATGACTTGGAGTTATTTGCTGCTTGCTGCCCTTTTCTAGCCCCAAACTGGATTTTACAGTTGTGAGGGTTATCCTTTTTTAAGCTATAAAATGTTCAGGTTGATACTCAAAATTAAGATTGTTTAAGGCTAGTTAGTTGACTTGAGTACAGTCATGATCATACAGTGTTTTACTATATATCGGTTCATATGCATTACGTTTTAACCCATAGGAGGATATTGAATAACCTTGATTTACACTACATGGACAGTAGAAAGAAAATAGAAGTGTGGCAAAACCTTTCATCATTACCACTTTGACACCTTTCCAGCTTGCACCAACAGTAATACATGGAGATTAATTTTTAACTATAGAAAATGCTGGCTCCCCTCTCTGTTTGTAGTTGAGTAGTTTAACCTTGTCTGCACCTTGGAATGTTTGGAATGTTTTTGTTCAGCAAAGGACTGTGCCAGTAAGAATAATTTGTATTAGAACTGGTCAGTTTAATTTGCCTCTTGGATTCATATCGCCTTTATTGAATTAGTTAGTCAATTGGGGACATGCTTACAATGTAGACATATGTGTTTTGTGGGTTAAATAATGGCCTAGATGGGGCCCAAGGCAACACATGACATGGTGGCCTTCAGTATCACCTAGAATAGAGAACGTAGGAATGAAGACCTATAAAGAAAATATTACAATGCAAAGTGAAGCATTTCATGTATAGCCTTTCTGCAAAATAGATTTTTAATCATATTATTACTGCTTTTTGAAAAAGCATGTAATTTTAATTTAAGTTTAATTCTCTCAAAATAGGAATATTGAATATATTTGATTTAGAAGATAAATCATTTATTAAGACCAAAGTTTTGGTAGAATAGTTTGTTCTCATGAGTCTTTTCCAGTTGTATACACAGATGGAAAGGGTGTCTGTATTGTAATGGTTGACCGCTGGTTTGCCAAACTTCCTATCCCCCTTCACTCCTCTAATGACGTTTTTGCGCCACACCGGGTCTGGTGATGTCACTTTTCCACATCCTCCACCCTTATCTTGGCAGGCATACGGAAAGGTTTATGCAGTGGCTGCAACCTGCTCACTACTTTTCTGATTCATAATATTTATACATTTTAGCCATTATTAAAATCAGTGTGTTTCCAACACAGCAGTCATTAGAATTATTTGGGTCTGGCACTACAGTACACTACCTTGCAAGCAGTGGGGAATCTTAAACAGTAAGGGCAGTCCAGCTGTGAGAGGTACTGTTTCTGCATAAAACATTTAGAACATTGTGTATTATGGCAAAATTAGTTCCACAGAGAGAGGCATATATATTTTTTTCCCCAAGCAGCAACTAAACTCACCGCCCCAGGTCCAAATTAGATTTGAAAAGCAGGGCAGTGTTGCCTTAAAGGTAATGTCCTTAAGCAAGTTCCATGGTCAAACTCACAGTGGCAGCAAAAATATCCTGTCCTTGGGCATTATATGAAACCTGAAATGTCTCTATTTGATATGTGCTGTGGCTGCCTCCTTGAGAAGGGAACACATTCAATAGACAGCATTACAACTTCAAAGAGCCCTAGACCAGTGGTTCTACAACTTTTTGACCAATGACCCCTTAAAAGAAATGCATTGCCCATGAGAGGCCACAAGCTATGAACAACCTCCTTAGGTTGCGCAAACATGAGTCACATACTGGTCAAATGATATTTAGCCAAACGGAATAATAAACGGCAATAAACTTCACTGATTTTAACCCTCTTGCTGTCCTAAGGCATTTCAGCAGACTACCAGCAGAGGGAGCCAACCGCGGAATGTCATGTCCGTGTTGTGGTTAAGGCCCGCTACTGGCGAGTGCACTGGGTCATTCTGACCCAAAGGACAGCGGGAGAGTTAAAACTGCTTCATGTGGCCAGTTACTACAGTAGCCTACAGTATATGTGGGCTTTAATCAGCATTGATGGGCCAAAAGCCGTACACATGCTAAGTCATGCTAATTGTGTCACATTGATTGTCTTCCTCATGTCCCTGCAGCTGTGCAAGCGTGATGAGGAGTTACAGGACTGTCAAAGGGAGCGAGATGACGCGGTCCTCAAGGAGAAGAGCCTGGAGCAGAAGCTATGTGATCTAGAGATGGAGGTCGAGGCTCATGTTCACACTAAAGATGACAAATCCCGACACATCAAAATGCTGGAGGTACAGGATATTATGACTACATTTGCGTTCATTAACATTTGACATTTGGAAACTCTTTCAAAGTTCTTTTACAGTTGACAATATATGTAAGTTTGGTTAAGTTACAGGTACAAAACAGATACACTTATTTATTTAAACCAACCATCTCTTTTAGCTTTCATCACTTGAACGTTACTAAATGTTTTTCAAGGTTTCCTGGGTATGTCCACATTGCCAACCCATTTATTTCTATGGAAATGCTAACTCTTTGGATTTTATTGCTGGGCTCTCCAGGACAGGATCGTGCAGCTGGAGCTGGACCTGGATGAAGAGCGTCACAGTGGAGACCAGCTGATGGACAGGATAGATCGAGGAAGGGAGCAGGTACAATACACACACTATGATTTTCCACTGCCCAGCTGTTTCAGTGATCTGTCATCACTGTCTTTGTATTCCTTGTCACGTTGCAGCTGACTGCAAACCCTTTAATTCACCCCATAACATCATGACTTACATCACTAATCTCTGAAGGCAATATTTCACCTACAGTCTTCAAACTGCAGCCGTAATAATATAATATAATATATATATATATGTTAATGTGTTATGTTTGCTGTGTGTGTGTGTGTGTCCATGAATGTGTCCATGCTTGGGTGCATCCTATTTCACAAATCTCCAATGCAATCCAAAACGCCTCATTTAATTTCTGGTCTGCAGAATGTTGAGGGGTTTATTGCATTGTAAGATGATCTTGCAAAATCATCGAGGCTGGCAGCTGGCCAGTGTGGTCCAACAGTGTCTATCCAATTTACATGCATCAGCCACTGACGTCCCTCTTAATGCCTCAGCCAAAATATGCAAGCTGCCAAATGTCTCAAGTTTTCAGGTTGCGGAGTTCACTTCTATGCTGTAGCTCTAGTGTCTTGTGAAATCCAATTCATTGGAGTTCTCAAATCCTGTACAGGTCACTGTTCTAGTTTCTCCTTCCTCTCTGATAAAGCTGCTGATGGCGGCATTGTGAACTGAAATGCAGATAAACTACATTTGCCTGTGCTAATGGTAGTTTAGGAAGGGTTACTTATCACAGCAGGAGAATGCTGGTTTGGGAATTTTTAGGATGGCCACGGATTGTTCTCTGCGAGAGAACAAAGATATTTTAAGGTCTAATGTACTGCACACACTGGTATTATAGTATGTGTGCATGCCACCTGTGTAAGATAATGTGATTAAGTAAGAGACGAGGTCTTGATCAGGGAACGATCAGATTTGTCTAGGCCAATTATTTCTCTGTTCTGAATGAGAACATGGAACAAAACATGTTTTCAGTACATGTAGATCCATAATGTTGAAAGATGAAGGGAGGTAAATGAGAGGAGCTTAGGCGATGAAGGACTGAAGTGTTTAATTCTCCTTTTTAAAAGGTTTTCTCTTAAAAAGAAATTCCTGGCAGAGGAAAAATAGTGGCATTGTGACAAAGTGGCATTGGTTCAGTGTGAGGCTGAAGTCGGTTGTCACGGCAACACTCAAGTTTTGTGCCATCACAGTGTGTGTGTGTGGGGGGGGGGGATGTGTGCACGTGGTGTGTGCACGCGCTAGTTTCTGTGTTAAATGTGCACGTGCAGACGTGTTTGTGAGCGCGTCTCTCTGCAGGTGATTGTGCGGGTGAGTGCACGGAATGTGTGTGCACGCAGGCAGACATGATTGTGTGTGTGTCCATAGAGACGTCAGGCCAGGGCTGCATGGCTATGGGGATCTTGTGCACAGTGGAGGCAGCAGGAAGAACACCTGCGTCTCTCCTGGCACCAGGTGCTGCTCTCCTGTCTAAATGAGAGTAATCTCCCCTCTCTCCTCCTGCCGTCTCTCACAAAGCAGATTAGTTTCGCTGTGCGTTCCACGCTGCTGATTCAGCTCCCTCAAGCACTCTACTGGCTGGACCAGTTATAGGGCCCATCGTTCATCAGAGCAGCCCACTGTCGCCCGCTAATTGGCATAAAATATCACCAATTCTATGCTCCCTTCTCATGGAAAGAACCGTCACGGCTGTGTCGGATCCCTTTTTTCCCTCTCGTTTTCATCCCTGCCTTAGCCTCCGTTTGAGCTACACCTGAGTATCACTCGACAATCATGGCCAAGTAATAAGCTCTGTTTGATCTGCTTTAGTGTTTAGTGGTTGGCTGTATGTTACCAAGTGCGCAGAAGTGTCTGCCTATCAAACTTAAATTAATATTATTTTTGACTGTGTCACTGAAACACAAATAGTACTGTAGAGTGAATGTTCATATGTCAAATGTAGCGTAGCAGTACATAGGTTGCTAGCAAGGAAATGCTTGAGTCTCAACAGTAACTGGAATGTAACCAAACTGGAACATCCAGTCCGCCAATGGTCAACCACCCTTCTCAGTGTTGACTGATACTTTAATACGTAGCGTTTGGACTCGCTGCGGCCCAGACAGTGGCTGATCATAATTGTGCCCTAGACGATGTGGTGTGGCACCTCAGCAATGACAGTGTCTGGGCTCTGCTTGACAGGTGGAGCAGATGAGGAATGAACTCCTGCAGGAGAGAGCTAGCAGGCAGGACCTGGAATGTGACAAGATGGCTCTGGAGAGACAGGTACACAAAACGAGTGACACCGTGTGTACTCGGCAAACTCAGGCCACCCCCTCTACCTACCCGCCAAAATACTAATTCCATTCACGTAGCTCCCTTTTCATTACATCATATTTCAGTCTGTTTTCTCCATTTCAACATTTTCAGCACTTGTTTCAGTGTTTCTTTCTACGTACTGCTGTGATGGCTTAAACACCACAGATGTACGATTTGTATTGTATTGTGTTGTCTGGTCTGTGAAGTCTCTTGTTATTTTGTGTCTTCTCTAGAATAAAGACCTAAAGAGCAGAGTGTCCAACCTCGAGGGCTCCCAAAAATCCAACAAAGAAGGCCAGCTGGCCCAACTGGAGAACCGCATCCAAGAGCTGGAGGAGATGCTGGAGGGAGAGGAGAGGTGGGGTGATATGTAGATCACCATGTAGATTACCATCATAGCATAACTATATATAAACACATTGAAAAAACAAAATTTTTTTTTGTAAGTATTTTGAAACAATATTCCGACTTTTTTTCAAAAAATGTCTAATTGTGTAACCACGGGTTAAAAACTAGCAGAAGTTATCGAAGTTCTTGAAATGTGTCCTAACTATATCCAAACAAACCAGTTTCATGGTTTACAACCTACAGTACCACACACCCACGCACCCATGACAAAATGTGATGACGTTGTTTCAGTGGCTACTCAAAGCCAACTGGAGCATTTAAGGCTGGTGTCATGCCTTGAAACTGGCTGGCCTTAGCAAGCAAATTGTTTTTTATGTAGTAACATGCATTTTATAAGAATAGCATGCTGATGATGCTTTATTGCTGTTTGTGTCACAGGGAGCGTGCTAGCCTGCAGGCGATAAACCGCAGGCTCGAGAGAAAGGTCAAAGAAATGATGATGCAAGTTGATGAAGAGCAACACTCAATGCAAGACCAAAAGGACCAGGTAAGCATGAAGTAGCACTTTATGAGACCACCATCTACCATTGATTCAGCTAGTCTGCTAGTAACTCTGTTGATGTGTAAGACATGCAGCTTTAACCCTCTGTATTTTGTATTCACTCCGGAAGTTAAACCTGCGTCTCAAGGCCCTTAAGAGACAGATGGATGAAGCGGAGGAGGAGATTGATCGGCTGGAACACGGCAAAAAAAAACTGCAGAGAGACCTGGATGAGCAACAGGAGGCCAATGAACAGCTCCAGAGTCAGCTAAAAGCTCTTCGCAGTGAGATGAGGTATACTTTAATAATATGGCATTCCACTGTACTGTATACAGGCCAAGCATCGAACAAATTGGACTTTGTGGAGGGGGGAAAATCAAATGAACTTTGCTCTCTCTTTCTGTTTGTCCATCTCAAACTCTAGGCGTAAAAGCAGTTCTGCTCCACTGCTAAACAACCTAGTGGATGATGATGATGATGACGACATCAGTACTGATGGAGAAACCTACTTCAGTTCGTCTGGATATAAGCGCTCTGCTAGTCAGGACAACATGATATCCACCTTCTCCTTAAATTGAACTCGTGCCACAAATAAAATGGCTTTCTGTGTGAGCTGTAGGACCAAATCATTATAAAGCCCTCTTTGGTGTATTTTCAGAATATGCTAATTATACATATTTTAAATGTATCAATGTAATTTCCAAATTTTGGACTAGAAATATTTTTTTCTGTTTTAAAGAGAAATTACACGATAAGGATTCACGTTATGTAAGGCAGAAATGTATGTATGAAAGAAATAATTGTATGACTTTTGTGTTGCACGTTCACATTTGCACGTAAATATCAGAACAGACGAAGTGGATTTCCTTCTGATAAATGACACAACCATGTCAGCCATTAATCTAGTGACGGTTAACTTAAAACACATTTTATTAGCCTGGTGTAGCAGACCCAAAATTCACTTCGTCACTAGTGTCTGGACACACTCCTTTGGGAAGTATTCACAATCGTTTTCTCTTATTAATTCTGAAACTGTTGGACAGCCTTTAACCAACTGTTTTGATCGCTTCATCTAGCTCTACCGCCAATTTGAAATGCACAATCCATTTCAACGTCATTGCACTTAGCCACCCTGACTGACCCACCAGCAGGGTGGCTGTGTAAACATTAAAGCGACCAGGGCTTTTAGACTATCTCAGTGACAGTTTAGCTGAAAGCAATAGTCGGATGGAGCTAGGCTATCATTCTATGCCCCTAAAAGGAAAAGTAAAATTATAAACCCTTGATACTTGGCAAACATGTTAAAGTTGCATAAACATCATAATTAGTATATTCGATTTTGACTTTGTATCATAAATTAAAATGAAATATAGATCAATTCCAAGTATATGAAGTATAGAGTGCCAGGACATTGGTTTCAGATAAAATATGTTTTTATTTATTTAGGGTTGACTGTAAGTATTGGTTCATTAATGTTTTAGTGGACTTTGCATAAGGGATTTTATACATATTTTTATATCCTTTTATATAATGGCTAGTAATTTGTCTACAAATGCAATATACCTTTTAATTATACAATGTAATTCAGGCTTGTGATTCGAACATGGCATTACACACTTCTGGATCTACAGGAAATAGGTGCATGTCTATTATGTTATCATACTATTGTGTGTTGTCTTTCATCATATATGTAACTTTATACTTCCAAAAATTAATGATACTGCTTGGTGTCTTGAAATAAAGTAAACCAACAGCTAACACACTGAACAAAGCAGGACATAGAAAAGCATTTCACATTGGATACGTGTTACAATTTGATGAGCATTATCTGGTGACATTCCACAACAGTGTTAATAATAAACCCTACTGTATGTTTGTTTTTGTTTATTTTCATAAATCTCGCATTTTAAATAATACTTTGTACATAAGGCAATGGGTTAATTTCCCAATTTTCTTTCTAAAATGCTGTACACTAATCAAAATATTCATTATTTTATTTGTATTTGTATTTTTCTTTTTTTTCTTTTTTACAGATGGGATACTGACAATCAATGTTTTGCCTAACTTGTGATTTGCACTCTCCATTGGCTTATTCTGAAATGTGTCCAAGTGTGATAGCTGTGAAATGTGAATGGAGAAGTATTCCTTCCTTCTACCTCTCTGCTTAGCCCTATAGGTTCTGAGACTGCTGAAACAAAATAAAGTTACTGTTAATGCCTTTTGTATATAGTCATTGTGTGCTCTTGTTTATGGAAACAATTCAATTGATTTGACATACTCTTTTTATTTAAAATTTTATATAT
>JAODUG010000018.1:3637252-3643305 GCA_027564795.1 Aphredoderus sayanus | reverse complement strand
TATATATATATATATATATATATATATATATATACACACACACATATACACACCATCCAATCATAACATTCTCACATTTATATTTAAGTCAAACTTTGGCATAAGGAATGGAAGATTGGTAAAACATGTTGATCTAGTAAAGCAACAAAGCTATTTTTAAACTCATCCCAAAGCCCAATGAAACTAAACAAAACCTGCCAAAAAAGCTATTATACGCGATCTTTTGATAAGTGAGCAGGCCTGGCGTGCATGGGAACACAACAGTTAGCAGATAGGTCAAGACTTCATGCATGGAGGCACAGGGCAGCTGCAAAACATTTAGCAACTCCTATGCTTTCTTTTAAAGCTGTCAATCACAACATGCTGAGAGGGCCTGTCTGTTTAGTTGATATAAGGACAGAAGGTATAGTTTGAGCAGTTTTATGGTGACTGCATAAAGCTTTTACAATTAGGAAGAGTACTAATTCAATTATTATTATTACTACATTATTAAAGTACAGAAAATATATTATCACAGTACCGACAAAGCATGCTACAGTAGACGATCAAATCAACATGTTTCAATGATGACGGTGAGGAACTGGATTCTTTATTCATAATCATATTTTACATTTTAATTGTGCGGTTTCCACTTGCAGTTATACAGTAGAGACATACTGTATATGCCAACATATAATAGTCAGTGAAACAACTAATGCATGAGGCAAATAGAATAGAAATAACAAAGTTTCGTATTTAGTTTGTTATTAAAAGGGTCTTACTGTATGTGGCGTGTTTAAACACTACCCACCAAGATTCCACAACCAGACAAACCCTACTGGGGCACCTGTGACTCCCGTCTGCGCAGGAAGTTTCATATCCTCTCCTATCACTGGACCTCTATATTTCCTCCCTGGTTCTGGACAGGTTTCAAAACATGTATAATTACTACTGTTACAAGTGAGCAAAGAGCATGTGAAACTGCAGACTGGCTGGTTGCTTCCGCCCCCGTCTCCTCGCCCCCCTCCCCACTCATCCTCACACGTCTGACACCATGGGGCCTTTATATTTTTCATTCACACACCCAAAGACAATGCCACCCTGCGCTCCTGGGCTCGGCCAGGGCGACCTTGCTGTCACTGACTGGCAAACATCTCTGTCTCGTCTGTGTGTGGGCAAATGGTGAGAGAGTTGTCCACCTTTGCTCTGAAGTCATGTGGCACGCCATTTAGTTAAGAACACGTTCGGAAACAACTATGGACTTGTTCCAGTGGTAGGTTTTCACAGTAGACAGTGTGATCACTTAAACCCCTAAAATACTGTAGCATAGTGTGTCATTATCATGTTGGGGTCTCATAAAGAAAAACCTGAAAATGGCTGTGTTCTCTGTATTACGGGGAATTGAGGGAAGAAATTAATCTCGTAAAATAAATGATTTGACCAGATCGCTTGTGGTAAATATGGTCTTAACGGTATAGGTCAAGTTGTCATTGAACCTTGTCATTTAGCATTCTAAACAGGCCACTTCCAGTTGTGATAAGCCTTTAGAAAGAAACTACAGCTTCCCAATTACAGGATTCAGGATTACACAGCTAAATTTAACCGGATCACTGGAACCAATAAATATGTTTAAATGTAAAACATTTTAGAGTGGAGAGTTACAGTAAAGTTGTCACAGATACAGCCAAGTAGAAGTGATTGGTATAAGTCAGTACTCTATTGAAAGGACCAAGATTGACAAGCTAATAAGATTCCACACTGGAAATTGTATTTAATAATAAAGAGAATATAGGCTGTAAAGTGCAAAAAGAAATGGTACGTTTTGAAGGCGTATGTAAATCACAAGTTTATGCCTTGATCTTTATGTCATTCTTTATTATTTCTATAACAATTCTGAGAAGGTCAGATAAGCTAATGCCATCACTCTCAATGAGCATGTTTATATTATAGTGAAAATACAAGAGAACAATGAATTTAATTACTTAACAATAGCATTAACAACAACCATTATGCACCGCAAACAATAACATTCAATTATTTTGGACAGGGTGCTGCTGTTCAGCATCAAAATGCAATTTAGAAGAAGCATGCATGCATGTGAAATGCACGTCAAACACCTAAAAGAGCACCGCTGCTGCTCCCGCAGAGCCCAGGGCTCTCACTGGTGGAGAGGGCCTTTTCCAAATGGATTTATGGAGGCAAGTGTTTTTCATAATGACACCATAAGGATTTACACGTTCCATGTCAAGTGGGCTGAGGACTAGAGGTATGGGAAGTTAACAGGGCAACCTTGCTGTCACCGGTCTTCCTTAAACAGTGATTAAGAGACGGGGGACATGAAGCTGACGTGTCTGCTAAGACCATAATTTACACTCGCAACACAAACAGGCGTTTCACACCAACGGACATATTCATGGTGGCGCGCACTTACCCTGTCACAATCAAAGATGTGTGTTTTAGAGACGATGTGGCCCTCTGTGTGTGCCCGCGTGTGTTTGTGTGTGCGTGTGCGCGTGCGTGCGCGTGTGTGTGTGTGTGTGTGTGCGCATGCATGCCGTGTGTGTGCGTATGTGTGTGCGTGCCTGTGTGTGTGTGTGTGTGTGTGTGTGTTAGGAAGGAGGCTGTGTAAGACAAAGAAAGAGCCGGAATGAGAGTGACGAGGAGACAGAGCGATGAGAAAATAGAGAAAAGGAGTTCTAGCTGTGCGTGTTGTGATAAATCATTGAGCTACACAGTATCCCCTAACATTTGCTCTGTTTGATCTTGATCACGGTAAGATGGTGGTTTTGAAGTGAAAAACTCCAGAACTGCAGGTCAGGCTCTGGCAACGCAGGGCCACTGACCCACACAGTGAGACAGGGCCATAATTTACACCCTGGTGGACAGCACCTAGCATTGGGGAGCCCCAAACCTCCATCTGTACTATCTCAATCAGTGACAGATTGATGGGGGCTCTTATTCATCTCAACCAAGTGGGCTTCTCCACACAGATTACTTTACAAAAACCCTGTCTTAGACATGTCTCTGCACAGGTTGTTATGGGGAAAATGTACTAATGCCATTGTAACACTGTTAAACGTTACACCATCATGAGAAGGGCAACAAAAAAAGTGAATTGTAAGATTAGGAGTTCTGTGAGAGCACACAGCAAACAAACAAAGGCCAGTGGATCTTGTTTTAAACTTTGTCCTGTATGCTGAGCACTATAAATGTAACACAATTGTTATTTTTTCAAAGTTTATTTCTGTTTATACTACTTGTTTATACCTTCAAATTAGCATATTTATTACTAGACCAAAGCATTGATAGTCTTCTTTCACATATAACAATGTCAAATAAGTGTACAGTACACAGTCACAAACTTACACTTTAAAGACTTTAAAGTGGGATTTGAAACAAGAAGTATGTTTTTATTCTATAGCGTATCCAACTAGGTGTTCCCAATCATTGGATTGTGTGAACAAGGGTCAGGGTCAGAGCAACTCCCTAGCAGAGAACAAGGCTATTCCTCCTGTTGCATTAATTAGTCTTTAGTCTCTCTCCACTGAAAAACATCAATAAATACCCATCAGGCTTTCCAAATTTATGGCTTCCTTAGTGGCACTGTCAACACAGAAAGCTGACTTCTTTCACCTGGAACCTACAAACACTAGCTTGGGAGTGGGTTTGTTTCTTGCTACCCAGCTGGTATGAAGCTCCTAGCAATAATAATGTGGGGGTAGGGGATGGGACAACCAAGGGGAACCATTTGCTTTTATGCTCATAGCTACAAAAGAATGGGGTGTGAAAATTGTGGCAGTTCTAATAACAAAGCGCAGGGGAGATATGAACAGACTGCTCAAAGGACTATTCATTTGCACAATTCTATATGGAAATTTGTGGAAAACACAAGGTTTCTTTAGCGGTGAGTAGTTCATGACAAGGTGAAAGGGGACAAGGGGCAAGACTCAACGGCAATTACTTTTCTATCTCACACTTTTCACACTTCTCAAACCTGTAAAGCAATGAGTTCGGCCATATCTTTGTTTCAGGGACCCTCAGGTGCAAGTTTTGTCTATAGTAACCGAATTGTAGCATTTTCCCAAGATTGCAGAGGTCTTATATAAGTTACTGTGAGCATGCAGCTTGACGCATTAACCCAACAGGCCAGTGGCCTACGCCACGAGTGCTGTTCTGTGTTTGCCGAGTAGGCGGTAGGGTGGAGAACAGGAACAGGGTGTGAGGAGGGCCTACGCCAGGGGTGCCCATAAATCAGGGCTCTCCTGCCCCCTGTGTCCTCCAAGCCTACAGGGACTGGATGAACCAAATTCCTGGGGGTTAATTCACCAAGTCGCTCCCTAAATTTACTCCTATGCACCTTTCTGTCTATTGCTTTAAGCAGCACTCAGAATTATGACAGAAAACTTGTATCACCTACCAGCATGAATGAGTACAAACACTGCAGTCGCGCCTCTTTCTATTGGCTCTAGCATGCTTGGCAAGGCTATAGCAAAGTGCCCTTTGCACTTAAGAACATTGAAATTTGTGTTAACACATAACCATTAATTGCACATACAGAACTCTACTACACTACATTATCATAAAACGGAATGCCCTTTACTCTCCCAATAATAGAAGCCAAAGTCTTTAACAACAAGTTTGCAATATGTTGTGACCGTTAAAAGGTTTGTTAATAAACTCCGAACTCAGTTTCTCACACATGCTTTGAACATGCACAAAGCTCATCATACCATATTCTGAAGTTAACTTTTCCATGTATTTCTAATTTTAAACTTGTATGTACCAGAACTTGATACTTGATTGATTGAATAAATACATACATGACTAAATACTACACTTTAGAACTATGTATTTGATTAACAATGAAAATCCATAAAGCATGGAAAAAACTTGATTTAGTCTGAACAAGGGATTATTGGACTAGCAGTTACTCCAAATAGTTACTCCAGAGTAGAAAACTAACTAGTATACAGTTAAAATATACAGTAAACAGTATACAGTATATTGAACTCATAAAGTACACAGTATACAACAAATACATTTCATGGGTGAAGTGACAAATACAAAATAAGTAATTATATGCCAGTAATTATTGATTTGGACATGTGATGAATTCATTATTATTTGTGAAATAGCCAATATTTTGTTTCACATAGTATACTTTGTGTAACCTGAATATATCCCTCCAGCTGTTTTCCCACCCACACACTTCAGAGGAGGTGACTGTTACACTAATCCAAAAACCACTTTGATATCTCAATATTATTACACTGGGAAACATAGGTTTTACTCTGCTAAAATCTATTATATAAAATTAAAAGTTAATTTGTTAAATTTTACCAAAACGTTTGTATTCCTAAAACATTTAAACAATGTAACTGTTAATTTCTAATAGACTTAATTATCAATAAAATATTTTACTATTTTAGAATTTAGAACAAAGTAAACTGTTCAGTGTATATCTTAAATATAATTGTAGCAACTAATAGCTGAAAAAATGTTTTAACCTACGTAATTATGTGCAGAACACAATGAATTGTAATACCCACTTTGAGGAAAACATAATATCCAACATTACATCTATTTATTTCTTTATTTATTTTTGTGATAATTTCTAACCTGTTTAATTCAAACAATTAATATTATATGTAACAATTAGCCAAATGTATATTTGGTATTTTTGTTGAAATGTCCAGTTTTGCATTTTAAGTAGATGTGTAAAAAACATTAAATAAAATAAATAAATTAAAAATAAATAAAATTATAATATAATAAAAATATTTACCTATAAATATAATTAGCATATGGCGCAGACCGTCCATTATTTTATTTTACAAGTTATGCATGAAACCTCGTCAAAATGTGACTCGTCCTGAATAGCTAATTAAACAAATGCAGATAAAATCAATATAGAACATTAATAGAAATGTATATTTTCAATAATATAGTATAGTGACATACAAAGATAACTCATTGTTTATTCTTTATAATCTCAGTAGCCTAATACCTTTTATAATATGCGGTCTAAAGAAGAGAGATATTAGAACTAATTTTAGAAAAAACCGTTTGCCTAG
>JAODUG010000018.1:3614138-3632152 GCA_027564795.1 Aphredoderus sayanus | reverse complement strand
TAGAGAGAGAGAGAGAGAGAGAGAGAGAGAGAGAGAGAGAGAGAGAGAGAGCGATGGGCCATACACCTTATCTTAGTGTTCATGTTGCAGGTGTGCAGTAGGTGCGTTTGTATAGCCTACGTGTCAAATAATGTAGTTTATCATACTGTAAAAAACAAAATGTAGATCAGATGAACCATTAACAATTATCGATAAAAAGATAAGGTAAAATAACAAAAATATGGGTCAATATTTGGTGAAGATTAGCGATATAACTTATAGGCCTAAGTCCTTTTCTAAATGAACCATTTCGTAACAGACAGCCTATTCGTCTTTGCGCTTTTGAGCAAACTATTTATTTGGACCTGGACAACACAAGCGCATAGGTCAGTCCTAATCTGCGTCCAAAAGTGGACCCTTGTGGTCATGATAGGAAAATGAAAAGATGTTATTAACGCATATGTCAACCTAGTGTACTTGGCGACATAACAACAGCACACCAAGTGGGAGGCGCTATATTCTACACTCTGAGCTCCTGTAGACAATTAACGAGCCTCAAAGCTCTTCTTAGCTGTCTGGCCAGACTGAGACGTCAAGGATCTGCACCAATATGGAACTTGAGAGCAAAAGAAAATTAAAGGAAAGATGTGCCCTGAGGCAAGACATCATCAAAGAATTCTTGGCTGAATTTCTTGGAATATTTGTCTTAATAGTGAGTATACCTCTACACATAGATCTACATAGCTGTTGTTAAGATACACATAATAATAAGGTGTCAAAACAAGTCTCTTGAGACTTAACGTTTGGAAACAGATATAGTTGAATAGTTTATTCTGTGATATAATTTGCCTCTCATTGCCATAACACTCAATAGGCCTATTATATAGTCTACATTGTACGCTATTATTATCATTCTAATAACATTTTGACATATGCTATTTAACATAATTTAATATTTAAAAACAATGTAACAATATTAAGGCAGTAACCAAAACGTATCACACCATTAAGTGTAATTCTCCACACAGAAAATGTTAGTTACATGGATAGTTACTGAGGTTCATGCAATGCTTGCCCTGCCCACCTGTCACTTCTCTGTTTATAACTGCTCTTACCCATCAGTTGCATGGGCTTTGTTTCAGTTGATGTGGCTGTTATGCCACATGTTTTTGGATGAATGCCTCTCACTCTCTTTCTCTCTCTTTCCTTCTCATTCTCTCCCTCTTTCTCTCTCTGCAAAATTACTGTCCACTTTGACTACGTTATCTGGGAGTAATGTATACATTTGATGCCCACAAAGTGGACTAATTGTATTTGACAGGAACATGTTGTTGGCAGACAAGAAGACTAGTCATAATGGTGTGTAATGGATTTTTGTTTTATACAATGAGTCCTTCTAACCCCAATCGATATTTTGTGGTCTTGGACTCTCTCTTTGTTCCAGCTCTTTGGATGTGGCTCGGTGGCCCAGACAGTTCTCAGTAAAGGGACTCTGGGGGAGCCACTGACTATCCATATTGGGTTCACTCTGGGAGTTATGATGGCAGTCTACATGGCAGGGGGAGTGTCAGGTAAAATAGACACTAAGTGCATATAATGCAATAACATGTCACCCTCACCTGACTAACAGGCTGTTCCCTCTCTTTTGTTAAAACAGTTTGATGTAAAATGGTGAATGTTTTTTACAAGGTGTATATAGTTATAGTAGTGATCCAGTAATTAATCCACTTCATTACCAAGGAAATTGTTGCGTTCCTAGAAAGAAATGGGTTAAAAATGTGGTTTTAAAGGTTATCACTTGTTTGTCTGTGGATTGTGTGTTGCTTTACCTTAATGTGATCTTTGACCAGGATGTCTGGTTTACTCTGTGCATTTGGGCACATTTTCACAAAGCAACAACTGCCTTATCACACCATTTAATAATGTAATGTTTTATCCTTAAATTATATCCTAATCATAAACCCATTCCACACTCTGCAATATTTTAAAAGTTACTGCCCAATTTGATGTTCATGTTAAATGGGAGTGAATTCTGTAGTTGCCAAAACAGGGTATGTAAACCCATACAGGCCTTTGCTTCTTTCCTGATTAAAAGTGTAGTTTTTCTTTTCACTCAATAAAATGTATTCTTAAAGTGACACTCTTTCTCTTTACACTCTCTCATTTGTATCCGGAAACACCGTTGTGGTTGAAATACTGCAGCTGAGCACTCTCTGCTCCTGGCCCTACGGATGACCCACTGTAGGCCCGTAGTGTTCTATACCTGCTTCTCCATACAATACAGCCCATTTCTGTTTCTGTAGGCACAATAATATAATAATTTAACCTTAAGAAAAATCTTAGGCAAGTAGACGACTGCACGCCTGGCACTCTACCAAGCCATTGTTTGCTTTCAGCCTTCCTTAGCCTCTGATATTTATTATAAACTTACCTAGTCTGAACACTTACTCTGATTCTAATTTGCATACGCGTACGGGAGGTGTTCAAATGGCCACATTGGAGTGCATTCCTTGGAGATTATGGACAGAAGAGCTTTCTGTCTTTCTCCAGCAGTGATGTGATATGGGGAATCACATCTAAATGTCACAGTATACTTTCCATTAGTCTGATGAGCCTAGGGAACAGTACTGAATGCTTGTTTCAAGCAATCAGAGATTTCAATATACAGGATTTCGATGTAAAAGTGCAAGGCATCATTAAAGATCACATTGCATTGAAACTACTAGTAGGTCATTTTAACACCATGGAAGTGGAAATACATGATATGTGAGCCCAAATTAATGCATCTTCAACCTTTAAAATGGAATGATTATACACTACCACTGCTTTTCTGACATTGGCTGAGTTCCTTACTGACTGCAGCACTTTGTAATACGTGACAGATTTTGTAAACTAGGATCTATATGCAGTGATTTCAAAATGATTGTGTTTCTACAGTAGGTGGATCTAAGTGTATTGTACAATACAGTACAGTACTATCTGTAGGAGTTTGCAAACTGACATATACAGTACAGTTTTAACTCTACATGGAATTTCTGATCAGTGTGTCTAATGTAACATCGATCCCTCCCTGGGGTTGATGGAGATATAGCTGTAGAGCTTCAGAGAGGAAGAGTGAGGTGAATATATGAACTAGAGTGCCTTTACTGCATGACTGGGCCATTCAGCCCCAGGGCTCATGGAACAGTGGGAAGCCTCTACTGTTCTGTGACATCTCTCATGATGATCAGAGGTATTGGACTAATGAGCTTTACTGGGGCATGGGTCGCTCGAGAGAGGAGGGGGGTCAGGTGTTAGAAGCCCTGCTTCCTAGGTGGGGGCCACATAAGAACAAAACACATGTATTGTCGATCCGCAGTCGCAGATTTTAATTGACAGTGTACCATACGTGTGACACATTATGGTCACTCTAATGACCTGCAGTCTACGCGTGCCTTAAGCTGATTCAGGAAGATTATGTCAGATGCAATTCGGACTGGCGGGTTCAGTTGGTCATAGACAATGTTTGTGAACAGGACAGGGAGATTAGCGATGTGCACATGGCTGATACCCTTAGTAGTGTTACCCCCGTAAGGTCAAAGGCAAAATCCTTCAGTGTTAAATAAATGACCCCTAACTCCTACCATTTTCAAGTATAATTTGGCTGTAATGAGTTCAAAGACAGCTTTGTTCTTTGTCATTCCCAAAAAATACAGTTGACCTATTTGAAATCCCTCATAACATACAGTACCATCTTTATGAAAAACCAACATGATCATAAAAGCACATATTAATTAAATGTTTATACCATCTACATTTTTGTAGTTTGACTCCAATGTATTTTACTACTTGCTCCGCTGATTCTCAGGTGCCCACGTGAATCCTGCAGTCTCGCTGGCTATGGTGATCCTGGGAAAACTACCTCTGAAGAAGTTCCCTGTTTATGTGCTAGCACAGTTCCTGGGTGCCTTTGCTGGCTCTTGTGTTGTGTATGGCTTGTACTATGGTAGGTATAGTGTAAATATTATTGTGGTATAACTCCCCCTCTTGCTCTGCAATAATCTTCTGTCTGTGTGTAATTCATATATACTTATACTGTATACTACAGTATTTATATTATTATATGTAACTCAGGTAACTGTCATCCTTTTTGATTTTTTTATAGATGCTTTGATGGAGTATACCAACGGAGAACTTTCTGTTACTGGTGCAAATGCCACTGCCAGTATATTTGCATCCTATCCTGCCAAACACCTCTCAGTTCTAAATGGGTTTGTAGATCAGGTAATGTAGGTGTCACATATGTTGTGTTGCATTTCCTTCTTAATAAGTCATGCTTTAATGAGATACGATTTTCCTGCATCATATTGCCAACAATGTAAATTTTTCAACACCCATTAACGAAAAATGCAAAAAAGCTGCTATATATTACATGCAGTTCATTATTTGAATTTTTGTATTTTATATATCGTTTTATATTAGTGTCGCTCTGTCTAGCGTCCCAGTGTTTAGGCTCGGCGGTCTTTCTTAGTGTGTTTGTTTTTTTGACATGCTGCCTGCCTATTGACCTTGCCTTTGACTTCTCTCTGTTGGATTTATTTGCTTGTTCTGACTGATGGAGTGATTACCTGTGTATTGCATCTGTCCTTCTAAAGATTCAGTGTTCATTATAAAAACACCTAACTCCACCATTAATAATAGTGTTAATGCATTCACTCTTTTGAAGATTCAATGCAAATATAATCATTACAATACATTTGTGTAGTTTGGTTAATAATTATATAATAATCTATAATCTCTGCTTTTACCATTTACTCTACCCCCCTCTCCAAAGGTCACACAGTACGGAAGCACAGTGAAGAACATGTGTTTTTGTAGCTCTTGGGTGTTTAGGACAGATGGAAAATATTCTCTGCATCATTGCAGTATTGTTTATATTTCAACTCTTCACCCAACACACATTGCCATTTATGGTTACTGTTGTGCACATGAACGCACTAAATAGATGATCACAGATGCATGCACTCTGGCCTTCTGTAAATACAACACTCACTATTGGAAAACTGCGGAAAATAGTGAGTGACAAAATAAAAAGAAAGCATCAGACCAGAAAGAAAGAATAAAAAAACCAACATAACTTACAGTAGGGAAGCCGGCAAGATGTGACAGCCCTGTAATGATCTTACAGTAAAAAGCAGAACATACGGTGTCATCTCAACATACATTATTAGATAATTATTTAACTCAAAAACAGTTCATTACATAAGAATCAATTTTGTGAGAATTCATTGATTGCCAAATACATATTATATACAGTATATAATTTTGTGTACTGGAGTACACATGTTATATTTGTTAGATAATTTTGTCCATGTTCTATTCATTATTAATTCTTATTTGTATAACTTTGCAGTCAACAGTTTTTATGTGCTTTATAAATAAATAAATTGACTTGAATAGTTCACATTATCTCAATAATGGCTTTTTACCCAGGTCATTGCTACTGGTGTTCTGATCTTGTGCATCTTGGCCATTACTGATGGGAAGAACATTGGCGCCCCAAAAGGAATGGAGCCGCTGTGCATTGGCCTTATCATCATGGCCATCGGGGTGTCCATGGGGTTGAACTGTGGTTATCCCATCAACCCGGCACGTGACCTGAGTCCAAGGTTCTTCACTGCTGTTGCTGGCTGGGGAATTGATGTGTTCAGGTACCTTGGCATACTGTACCTTTGCAAGTAAACATTCAGTTTGCTGATGTCAAACAGCTGAGGACTCTGTTCCTTAAAGTGTAGTTTGTAGCCTCGTGGGACCATGCTGATCCTGCGAGATCCAGCTTCATTTCGCTGCAAGGATCAATCTGGAACCCCTCAATTCAAAAGTGTTTGTTACTGAGGCAGTACATTTAAGGAAATACATTTCAATCAAACTTCCTTACATTCAATTGAACTACCTTTATCTCATCCAATCAGTATGTTTAAAATCATCCAGAGCGCCAGTGGAAACTGAAACGTACAGTACACTGATGTAGTCATCTTGGGAAAACTTGCAATCTACTGATTGGCTGGTTGTTCTGTTATCCGGTTATAAACACTTTGCATTGAAGAGTTACAGATTGATTATCGCTGTGAAATAAAATTGAAGCTCGCACGATCAGGATGGTCTCACAAGGCTACTAGGTTGTCCCCACTGGCGGATTTGTTGGCAACTATCACTTCTTTACTGTAGATGTCAACCAAATGTGTTATTGTTGGCCATTTAGAGGATTCATACTGCAAAAGTAATTTAAATCTATGTTCATACGGTACCATGACCCATATTTGACTGTCATCAAACTTGGTTATCATGGCGGTGGCTATAGATTATACCTTCTAATCCAGGAGCCTAAATGCAGCCAACATCCACTTCCTCACTGCTTAGTGGAAATCAAGACGACCTACTCAGACACTTGTTTACTTTCATACATGTTCTAGGGCACACCAGTTCTGTTAATTCAGGCCCTTTTACCTGAAGTAAAGGATCAAAAGAGCCACAAGAGTGCATGTGTGTGTGTGTGCGTGTGTGCAGGGCTGGAGGTTGCTGGTGGTGGATTCCTGTGGCAGGGCCCATGGTGGGTGGGGTAGTGGGGGCAGGCATCTACTTTGTGTTCATTGAGTTGCACCACCCCGAGCCTGAGAAACAGGAGGAGACCAACCTGAAGGACAAGTATGAAATGGTTACTATGAGTTAGGGAAAATTGTGCTGAAAAAGAACAAGGGAAAATGTTTGTCCACTTGATAACATAACGTGTCATCATAATAACACTTGATATATTATGTGCGCATCACAAATCATTCATGATTCTTGATTATATGAAAATACACATACTGTAAGTGTAGTTGTTCATCTTTATTGTCATTTATACAATAATAGATGAATGATTTACCAAGCTTTTGTAAGATAGCTATTTTATTATCTTTGATATACCCATTCAAATATACAGTACAATGTATTAAGCCTGACCAATGTATTTTAACTATTAATATTGTCTCCTCTGCATGACTATAGTATTCTTTTATTTTCTGACAAGGTTATATTTTCTTGCATTTGCCAAATTTCAGCTGTTAATTCTCTTTCTTTTAGACTTTACTGTATGTAACAGTAGGCTCATTAAACATAACAGATACAGTGCATAGGTTTGACAATATTAGGTGTGAGAAGTGTGATCTTTTCCATTGTAAACAAAAACCTAAAAAGGTGTGCTCCCACTACTGTTTCATGTCACATTGTTTATTTTTCAAAACTCTCTAATTACACTCCCTTAGTAACGAATTAGAAGACTTAAATGCCAGATTTTTGAGTAAATCACAAAGTTGTAAATCTAAATATGCGAAATAGACATATTTCAGATTATGGTCAGAAATCATTTTTCTCAAAATAGATTTGTTATAATAATATCTAAATGTAGAAATCTCAGCCTTAAAGTATCTATAGTACTGGTTTTTGTGTGTATAGATGGTGTTAGGATATAAAATATCACATTATTTTAACTCAAGATCTGTTAGTCTTTCATTTTTCCAGCAAGTTATCATTGTAAAAAAAAAAGCCATATTTCATCACAGGGAAGTTGAGTTCTTTTCAGGCAAAGCCTTTGTTGGTTTGTAGAAAGATAAGAAGTGTTTGACCTAGGGCAAGGTATTGATTAGTCAGTGGGTGTATTGTTTTCTTTATATCATTTATTCTTTTTTTTTTGTCACTGGCCATGTTTAATGTTTCATTTATTTATGTAACAAATGTGTTAGCGAAGTAATAGTAGGCAATTTTTAGGTATTTCTTACTTGCAACATGAGTACAGTCAGTCACCTCAAATAAGGATGGAAGTTATTTAAGGTGATAATAACTACTGTCAAAATAATGTACTATATTTTTATTCAATGCTTTAGTAAATAGAAATATTGTTTACCCTGGAACTGTTGATTGTAAATTGTTTACATTAAATATTTTGTGGAGCTTGGATTGGGAAAATATATATGTTTTCTTCTGGAATGGAGCAGCCTCAGTAAATTACATTGTGATTTAACACAGTAGCGCCACTGCCTCAATGCTAATAACGACGTATACTGTAGAGAAACTTGTATATATTATATTCTATATTATTTTAAAGAACATGTCAAATAAAAAGGCAAAACAAAACAATCACTATAAGTAGGCCTACAGTTTTTTGTAGAGACAGCTTAAATGATTGTTCACCAATCCTAGCCTCATGTTAATAATATGAAGCTATATTTGCATTATTGTAAGCAATTTCACAAGCACTTTTGATTGCAGGTAGTCGCTACTTCTAAGACTTGCTATTGAGAGAGAGCAAGCGAGAGTTAGAGAGAGAGAGAGAGAGAGAGAGAGAGAGAGAGAGAGAGAGAGAGAGAGAGATGTTTGCTAATTGAACATCGCCACTTGTACCATGATTATACCATAGAATTTAGGCTACCGGTATATGAACAGTAACAACAATACGTGTCAGGTAAATGCTTGCTTCCTACAATGTATAATAATATTTAGTGACTTTACACAAGCTGAAAACTGCATGAACATTTTGTGCTATAAAGCATTTTCTTCTTTTTTTATCTCGGCGGTTGACAAGGTGCAGCAGGTCACTGAACTAACTCAGATCAGGTGTTATGGAACTAAAGACTGAGTTTCCCATCTCAACGTTTGTCATTGTATCATGTTTGAGTTATGAAATAGGGCCCTGGATCTATAAATATAAACACAAACAAAGTGGTGCAGATCGCACACAACAATATCCTAGCTTTAGCAGTACGTGTCCAATGTGTGGGCAGAGCTTCTGAGAGAACACCCATGGTATTGCAAGTGTTTTGTTTTTATCGAGTTCAAATATGTGAAAGCTTTCTCCAGAATGACTTCAGAGTTTTGCTTTGTGTCATGTGTATCATAATATTTACACACAGTAGTTATTTTTCAGTTATATTGTTTATTTCAGGTTTAGTGGGGGGTACATGTTCTATCAACAACACATAAAGGAAGAGTTTAGCACTACGGTGTATGTTTATGTAAATTTTATAAAGGTTTATTCAAAACCCAACTGAAAACATCGGAGGAAAATTTATAGTTTTGACAGTACAGTTGGTAATGCTACCAGTGCCACGCAGACCCAGCTGTACTGTCAACATTGTTTCCTAACACTGGATGCCTTTCAACAAATACAATATTGAAAACAATTGAACAATTTATATGGAATCAAAACTCACTCAGAGACTCTCCAACTATTCATCTTTTCTCCTTCATTTGAGCCACAACCACTGACACAACAGCACACAGCATGAGAACAAACTCTTAAAATGAGATCAATTATTTAAGATTATGAAAAAATATTCAGGAAACAACACTGTCTACAGTATATACTGTAGGCTATGCTACAATACAGTAACAATCTGAATTTAACAGATTTGACATCACACATTAAATAAATTGACTTTAACTATTTTGCTGCTGGAAAGAATATAAAGTTGAAGAACAAATTTGTGTTAAACTCATTAGCTTCATAAGAAGCTGATTAATAAACACATTCTCTAAATGTTTAATTTAGGTCTATGCAGAGAGGGGACTTTTTTAGTAATTAAACAAATACCATTTAATTTTCCAAGCTCTACACATTAACACAGTTTTGATATAGAGCATTCATAATTGACAAAACATCATAGCCAGTACTAAAGTTCTAGCACCCGTGTATACAATGGAACAATTAAAAGAAACTCAATATGGAGGTTCTATTAGAAACTCTTCTGAAGGACTAAGAGATTATGTGGCGTCTGTTTGTGTGGTGCATTTCAGTGCATGACACGTTTATATGCACATTCTGCTATATACCCTTCCCACTTTTACCTCTGCCCTGTCACAATCAGTTTAAACAGTGCCACTAGGCCCACAACCAATCAAGAACATGGAGTGATTGACAGAATTCCCCCTATTCATTAACCATTGCTCCTGGTTTGCTTCTTTCTTTGATAACAGTGGAGTAGGCCTGCCATGTGTTCCCGCACTTCTTTGAAGCCATCTAGCACATTTTACCTGTTCTCCTCAACACCACAAAGGTGTTTCCTTAAAGGGATTATCAAAGATTTGTGAAGCAAGTGAAACAATGGCTGTGGTGACAATACTGTGCTGCATGTTGCTCACTTCTCACCTGGGTGAAGGGAAAATAATCAAGGGAAACAAAAAAGGTGAGTGGGCTGTCACATTTAAACGAGGGTTTAAGTTGTTTAAGATCACCGTTTTAGAAAAATACAAAAAACAAATAAAACTTTGTAATCATGATAACTTTAGATGCATTTATATTTTCTTGGAAAATGTCAGTATATTAGAAATAAACCGAGTCAATGAAGAAATGCACTGACTAGGATGCAAACATATGTGCATAAACATGCATCCAGAAGTGAATTATGTAAATATGGCGCATGTGGGCACATGTGCATGTGGGTACATGTGCTATCAAGTTTAATTAATTTACATGTAAGCTGAAGCAAATGTTGTTTTTTTTACAGTGTATTAATTTAGACAAAACTTCATGCAGCTTACACAGATCAAGATAGTTACTGTATAGGTAAAACTCAGGCCCCTATGGCAGGAAGCTTTGTGCAAGCAGTTGGCAGTTGTCCTTCTGCTACCAACTAAATAAGTCAGTTTAGCTAATAACAGCAAGCCAACTACCAAATGCAATCAGTGTGTTGCACCCAAGTTAAATTGTCATGTTTGGAGACTAGGGCTGCTTGATTATGGAAAAAATATAATGACGATTATTTTGGTCAATATTGAAATAACAATTATTTATTGATTTTGGAAAGATGTTTCAGTTACTGCATTTAAAAACAGTGAAACAAATCAACGGTGGAAACACCTTCAACTGTGAAATTTCACTGAAAACGTTTCTCATTTTTCACTTTCACGCTGGGATTGGTGAAAGGTGCATGTGCGCTTGTCATTCAGAACACAAGACAAGATAAGAGTTTACTTGCAAAACGTAATGTGCAAAATAATACTTTTTTTCTCGATTACATTGTTTTTGTGATTGTTAGGAACCGAAATTGAAATAATTTCAATCAATTCGATTAATTGCACAGCCATATTGGTGACCCAAATACAACATATCCTATGAGGGGTTCTAACCCCAACTGGCATATATTGTGGAAAGATAATGTCACAGCATGGTTCCCTGTGTTGTCTATGTGGTTCTGTCTAACATGGACGTGCTGTAGAAACTACCATACTTTAAATCTTGACAATGATATACAATAATGTCTAGTCCAGAAGGCCTTGGTGTTGTCGAAATGTTCCTCTTAGAGGAGATGAATGATATTATTGAACTTTTTTTATAGCATGCCTCATGTTTATCTGTTGAAAGAGTTATTTGTGATTGGTGTATTTAACACAATGTTGACTTCATTCATATCATTGCATATCATCAAGTTAACAATAACTATTTCTGAATCATGTATTGCTCATTACATTTAGCTGTATTTTTACCAATATTTAGTAAATGTGAATGGGTTACATTATAATACAGTACATGTACAGTATTAGATGTAATGGTAACCTCCCAAAACTTTCATGATTTTCTCAGAAGCTATTACAGTACCATCAGATTAAGGCCTTAGATTTGTTCAAACATCACAAATGTTCTTGAGTGAAGGAGCCATTAGGGCCTGGCTCTGACTACAATATGCTGAAAGAGGGGCCTATCACATAACCACATATAAGTACAGCTAGAGTTTCAGATGGGCTTTTTGTCAGTACCCTGTGCCTCCACCACTGACCTGAGAGTCTGAAACAAACAACAAAATGTTCCTGAAAGGGCATTGGCAGGAGATGTTTAAAATGACTCACACACCACAAAAAAACAAAAAATAAAGAAAAAGTAGACATGAGTCATCATGTGTTCTCACAGTACAGACTCAGAAGTGTACACTAACATATGCTGATAAACAAAGAAAGAAGGAATCCTTCTAACTTATATGTGTAATAATTTACCTCAAAGTAAACACTGTATATCCATTTGACCAGCATGTGCTTCAGATATTAGGCTACTATTGTGGACAAACGGTTCATTTCTCAGTGTTGGTATTTTATCTTGCAGTGCACACAGACCAGATGGTCACCCCCAGAGTGAAAGTTCCCTATGTGGGCAATTCAGTCTTCAGACTGTATTCAGAGGGAGATTACTTGGAAGATGCATGCACAGTGGAACCTCTCAGGCCACACACACTTACCTCCTGTGGATTCAACAGTAGTATTCCCCTTGTCATCATTACTCATGGATGGTCGGTAAGGGCTATACTGTTTATATACTTCATAATAAGGATACTGTTTGACCTATTTTCATATTACCCATTTTGGAATTTGGCTTATTCTAAAACTTTATTTTATCTGAGTTAGCTTTGAAACATGCCATTTTTGTTTCAATTCATTGTATATTTATGTTCTTCTTCTTGTTTTAATTTTTGTTTTAGTTTCAGGCAATATGACTATGCCTTACATCAGAGTCATCATATAGCCATTATCTGATTTTAATAATATAAGTGGAGACCAAACTCAGCGCTACCAGAGTTTTCTAATACCTTACATTAGAACTCACATTTCCAGTAATGGAGGTTTCTGGGGTAATAATCCTCCTCGTTGGTTTCCCAAGGTTGATGGGATGATGGAGAGCTGGGTGCCTAGACTGGCCACAGCTTTAAAGTCTAGTCTGAGAGATGTGAATGTCCTGATTACAGACTGGCTCAAACTGGCCCACCAACATTACCCCACAGCAGCCCATAATACCCGCATCGTAGGACAGGACATCGCTTACTTGCTGAAATTGCTTGAGGTAAGGAGATAGGGATGTAGTGTTACTATAATTGTGTATTTACATTGTACAACATTAGCACTGAAATTATGTATTGTTATTACAATGCAGTAATATATATACAATGTACTGAATAAAAAAATTGTTTCAATGTCATTAACCACAGGATCGATATAACTATTCAACCAAAATGGTTCATTTGATTGGCTATAGCCTTGGTGCTCACATCTCTGGATTTGCTGGAAGCTATCTAGCTGGTGCTGGGAAGATCGGAAGAATAACAGGTAAGGCTCTATTAAAGGGAACAATATTGAAGGCAAATGTAATCTTCAATTATATGAATGATAATATTTTAATATTATAATATATATCAATATTAATAAATGTCAGTTTATCATACTGTATTCATTTTAACTCATTTAAAACTGATTGATACAGGAAGGTTAAATAGGAGGTTAACGTTTATAGAATGTTTTAGAAAATGGATTTATTTATTTCACTCCTTCTATTTGTCCTGCATCACACTGTGTCTGTCCAGGGCTGGATCCAGCAGGGCCTCTGTTCGAGGGCATGTCTTCAACAGATAGACTATCGCTCGATGACGCAGATTTTGTGGATGCCATACACACCTTTACCCATGAACGCATGGGCCTAAGTGTAGGGATCAAGCAGCCTGTTGCACATTACGACTTCTATCCCAATGGAGGGGCTTTCCAACCAGGATGTAACCTCCACAATGTTTTTGATCACATAACTGAATATGGACTGATTGGTAAGTCATTCAAAACACTCCAGAAAATGTGAGTTGTAAAACTTATAGGAAAAGAGAGAAGCTAGTGTATATGAAATGTCACAGGTTATTTCAGCAGAATTGGTTCACTGTTTACATGGGGAGGGGTGGGTGGTCAGAGTTCCAGCCACACTGGTGCAAAGTTGTAATTGTAATTGTTGTAATGATGGTTTAAACCACAAGGGTAATAGCTTACTATAAAATAATACATCTGCTTATCTCAGAAGTGTAAATTAAAAATACCAGCAAAAATAATAAACTGTGACTTACAGCACATTTGTATAATTTGAAAAGTGGAAACACATTAAAGCATCTGTCAACCTTATGTGTTAGTTGGTCAGGCGCCTATTTCTTTGCACTGTCCATCAGTGCTCTGTTTTCTGCTCAGAAGAGTGTTTTCCTGCTGAGAGAAAATCTTTAGGACAGTCCAGGCTGCAATATAATTAGATGCGTTTAGGAGAAATAACAAAAGAACATTTTGACAGATCCTGCTTTATAATGAAGTCATCCAAAAATAAACCGCCAACAGAAAGCATTATCTACCAGCCTTGAACTGTCAGGGGAATGTTGTGATAACCATCCACCTTATACATCTTACGGAATGTATTCAAATTACCTGTCAAAATGATAACTGAAGAATATATTATCTCACATTTGCATTTTCCACAACATCTCTGCTTCCATTTAGGTTTTGAACAGACAGTAAAATGTGCTCATGAGCGCTCAGTACATCTATTCATTGACTCCCTCCTGAATAAGGACAAGCAGAGCATGGCCTATAGGTGCAGTGACAACAGTGCTTTTGACAACGGAAGGTGCCTAGACTGTCGAAGGAACCGTTGCAACACACTGGGATATGACATCAGGAAGGTCCGCACAGGCTCCAGCAAGAGGCTATACCTCAAAACCCGCTCTCGGATGCCTTACAAATGTATGTGACAGTTTCCATTCAGCTGTACCTACTACCATGACAACAAGATCCAGTAGTTTTTGGTCTAAACAAATATTCCCACAAATGCACCATGTACCCAAAAACAAGTAAAACTTCTAACATTCATAGTTTGCCACACACCTTTCGTACACATTGTGCAACGTGCTTTATGTCTAAGCTAAGTGTCACACTCTCAACATAACTGTATGAGCGTGTTTATTAATCTTTATAAGATACATGTGTCCTTTATTGAGGTCAATCAAGAAATCCACAGTATAAATGAAATATATTTAAACAATTAGGCCTTTAGGAGTGGTAAATTAAAGGGCCCCACTATACTCTTTCCAGCCATACATATTTGAATTCATTAACACAGTTAACAGGCTGCACATCCTCACCAATGTAGAATAGAATAGCCCAACCAGGTTAGAACACTGTGTTTGCCATGTGTCAAGACAAATTAAAACATGTTAGTGTTTTAGCGTTTTACATATATTCATTTCCTTCTCTGCAGTGTTCCATTACCAATTCAGGATACAGTTTGTCAACCAGATTGAGGCAATCGAACCCTCTCTTACCATCTCCCTCAGTGGAACAAAGGAAGAAAGTGGGGATCTCCCTATTAGCTTGTGAGTACCTTGAAACTGCCTTCTCATATTGAGCTGCCTCAAGCAGGGTTCTTGTGTACATAGCCCATAAAAGATGCAAAAGCTGCAGTCATAAGTGTTGAGGAAACGAGAAATCAAGACCAATGCTGACACCATTTGTATGCATTTAACCCTAAAGTGCTCTGATGATTTAAATATATACTGTAGGTTACATGATTATGTTCAAATCCTCCGTATAATTCTTACTAAGTGTACAGCAAAACTAGGCTAGACAATGTAACATATGTGCCAAGAATAAAAATTATGCCTATTATAGGGTAATTGTCCAATCGTCTCTGCAGTTGTGTCTCTTTAATCTCTCTCATTCTCTCAGAATTGAAAAGATTTCTGGGAACAAGACCTACACTTTCCTGATCACGCTGGACAGAGATATTGGGAATCTGATGATGTTGAAATTCCACTGGCAGAGGCAGGCTCTGTTTGAGAACCTATGGGTCCAAATGAAGACTATCATTCCCTGGGGTGAGACGAGAAGCAAACCACAGCTCACTGTGGGAAAGATCAGTGTCAAAGCAGGCGACACACAGGAGAGGTATACGGCTTCATTATGTAGATTAACAGTTGAATATTGAGTATTAAAGTAAAGGATTATTTCCTCGCCTTTTTGAAGGAAATAGAAATACAGACTATCTGCACAAATTAGTTTCATTAGCTCTGATCCTTTCATTTTACCACCTCACCCACATAATAAATAAAATGAAGGACGTGTTAGGGATGGATAATTTAATTTGCACTGGATGTTATATTGAAAGCAGCCGTTACACTAGGAACTACGAATGAAAATTGACACGCATTTTATTCTTACCTTCTTCATTAATGCACTCTATTTTATTTTTAATTGTACGAGTGGTGCGATTTTCTCAAATAATGGAGCATGTCTTACCTGGATAACCACCTATTAATTTAAATTCACTGTTAATGTTTTCTTATTCAACAACAAAAAGGTAATAAAAAAGTGTATTTCTCTCAAAAGCATGTTCAGTACATCTACTGTGATAATATCAAACTTTTATCGCCCCCTAGGGGAATGCTTCCCTTATTTTCTGCACTGAAAAACATAACTAGAAAAGGAACCAATTGTATTAAGGTTGTTTTATATTAAATACATTTTTTCTTTTTCTTTCTCTAGGACAACCTTTTGTGCCATGACAAATGATGGACAGAATGTTGAGGCATCGCAAGAGAAAGTATTTGTACGCTGTAAAGAAGTTGGTCAAAAACAACGTCAAAGAAGACACATGTAATGTATTTCTTTGAAATTGGATCAGTGTATAATATTGCTAATTCCATTGATGAAAGATATTTGTTGGTAAAGAAAGGTAACAGTCAGCCTGCTAAATTGAATGTAGTTTTAGGATGCTCATTGAAAGAATAATTAATATTGGTTTATGAAACTCAGTAGAAAATGTTTATTATCGGTGAATCAACAACCCCATTGACAAAACAAAAACAATAACATTGGTTCACTGTGTAGGCGCATCCATTTTCAAAGCAGTATATTTCACAATGGCAATAAGTTAAATGGTTTAAAGTTTAATGAAGTGTTATGAAGTAAACTACCTCTCTCTTGCAAGTGGTAAGAGTTTCATTAATGTGCAGTTTGCAGTTGCAAAGTATAGCACTTTAAAATTGGGTCCATTTTGAAATACTAACATTCAGTGATGTTTTCTCTATAACCAAATTTTGTATAATGCTGCTTCGAGGGCCATACGATTTCCACCCTATTAGAAATGTCTATATCTGTAAATAGAACAGGTCTGTTAACTGTCAACCTACTGTACAGGGTGCTAATGAAATATCATTTAGACAAATACCATCAATGAACAAGAAGCTAATTTGAATGTCATTCGTCAAACTAGACAAAGATATACCATGTTATTTTGTATTTAATTGTATGGTATCTCCCAAGTCCTCATTGTGTTCAAGTCTATTTTTATTAATGCATTTCAAGTACTCAAGAAATTACATATTTGCACAATACCTTTGCAAGTTTAGTAAAATTTTGAAAAGTGAGATGAATGGAGAAACAAAAATGAAAATGCATTCAAATGACCAAATGATGAGACTGTATAAAACACAGCAGATATTAAAACCAGACAGTAGTTTTCCACTTGTGATTCTTTCAATTTACATTGCATACACTTCAGTGCAATTTTTTTTTACCCCCAGCAAATTATAGCAAGAAAAGACAGGTCTCTTCACAAACCCTCTGCTGATACAGTATATCATACCAACAGAAGAGAAAAAAATACATTTAGCCAAGCAGTTCACACTATAATATGCTTCACACTGATATTTTCACCCAGAAAAGAATTAAAACATTTAAAATAAAATCAAAACACACAACATTCTATTGTAAAACTAAACGAGATAACACTTACATTTTAGATGTTTAGCTGTTGTGTGTGGATATAGATAACTATTTTATGGCTAAAACACAATAGCATCTGTGTACATATTTGGGAGAAACCAAAAGGCATTTCACTGTGAGGAGGCTTATATACTCTGTTGAGATCAGTGATACTCTGCATAGACTCTACCTGATAATGAGAAATTATCCTCATACCTTGCAATACAAAGAAGCTAAAAAGCAGATATACTGGATTCACCCCCCTCTCCCCCACAGAAATTAGAATAAATACTTCATCCAGTATGACTGCAGTTGAAAAATGTTGCTACCTTCCCAAATTAGTTTAAGAAACTAAACACATTTCTCTACTTTGCCAGAAATGCAACTTAGGAAAGCAAAATGTAATATGCATAACCTTTAACCAAATATCTAATGTTGAGCTCCAAAATGTTATAATAATAATAATAATAATAATA